>CM046037.1:50863786-51128786 GCA_025215565.1 Flaveria ramosissima
AGGGACCTACATCGCTAGCCCGACGACAAGACTGGGAGTTCGGATTACCAGCGAGTACACTCGGCCCATCGTATGTAACATCTCGTATTTTAAGTAGTTAGCATTGTTTATACATTTAAGGGTCAATGTTGGCAATTATATAAATTTAAGGGCTACTTATGTTTACTTCTTAGGTTGTCTTTAATTCTTAAATTGGAAGTTGAAAATTAGACTATTAAATTTAACATAATAATAATAATAAAATACTAGTAATAATAACTAAAACAATAGTATTATTAATAATAAAATACTAACAATAATAATAATAATTTATAAAAATTATTAACATGAAAATGTTTACAACTTGAACTTTAATTAAAGTTAGGGGCTTATTTGCAAGTTTAGAAACTTAAATTATGAAGTTTTACATAAAAGGATAAGAACTCAAACCTTCAGGGGCCAATTGTGTAATTAATGAAAATCACCAAAACCAACCCCCACCCTTCTTTCCCTCGTCTTTCCGGCCACAAGTCCGGCCAAACCGCCGGCAGGGTCCAAGACCCATGAAAACCACCCAAATTTGATACCGAACGATTCCAAATCGTCTCGTGAACGTGTCTCGAACTTAAACACACACTTTAATTGGATTTAATCATCGGTTACAACATCATTCGATTGAATAACCGAAACCATCTTAATCACCTAACCGTTCGGGCATTAACACTTCTTAAAAGAGCAATTAAACTAACCTAAACAATTACATAACAAATCTTAATCATTTGCAACTTTCAATTGCTCCTGAAACAAACGAAAACACACGCATCGATTAACCATCACCGTGAACCTGCAACTGAACCATTCGTCCACATACGAGCGATTTTGGTTGTAATTGATAGAGGGCTTTCGTACTTCGAGTCCAGTAAAAGCCTCCTGTGCCAATTAATTGTTTATAATCGTCATTGAGCATCAACATCAACACTTGGGTCGCGACCTGCTCATCATCTGTTTCTTGTGGTCTGCACTTCAATAACGAGTAATAAAAACACCTACACATTCGATTTTTCATGGGGAGTGAAAGCCCCATGATCATTGGCTTTAACAACAACGAATCGACCTTCAATTTTGGGTTTGAATCATACTAGGGTTCATAGGGAATTTGGGGATTTCCTTTGCTTATGTTTTTAAACTTTTGAAACCAATTTATCTCGCGGCTGAGGCCTTTGGTTCAATGGTTAAGGTGTTGTGCTTTGGACATGAGGTCCCGGGTTCGAACCGGGGACCTACATGTATTTTTTTAAGGCTTTCAGCCTATACAAATTATATAAAAAATTTCTAAAAATTCTAAAAATCTATTTTATAAATTCTAGTTATTTTAAAGGCTAACTAATTATTTTATTTTCTGGAATATTTTCATATGATAACCTAATATGTTATTTTATCTTGTTAAAACAAAGAATATAATTAGTTAAATATTGTGTAAATAGAATTGAAATATTATTTTGTTAACTAAAGTATTTCTGAAATTATTAAGTTAATTTTTAAAGGTTGTTAAACTTATAATATCCAATTTATCTTCTTTTTAAAAGAATAAAAAGATTATAAAAATTATATTTAGTCATTATATGATATAAATATATTATGGTTCAAATTAGAATTATCTCAAAACCCTATTATTTACATATTAACTATTCAAATAGTTTTTAAATAATTAATCATGTAACCATGTTATACTTAATAACTTATTATTAAACTTTTGCTTAAATTCTTGGAACTAATAAAATAATATATTATACTTTATTTTTATCTTGTATTATAAGATCTTTATAATAAATCATTTTATAAAATGATTTTAAATATTTTAAGATTACTTAAATAAGTATTTAATAAATTCTCTTCATCAAATAATTAATTATTAAATTAATTATTTCTTTTTACATATTATACTTAATTTCTATTAAATCAATAATTTAAATTATTGAGACCTTTTTAATCATTCTTGGACTTAATTGATTATTAAATCAAAACATAAACGATTCATTATTTTATTATTTAAAACCCCAAATCCAAATTGAAACCCTAGTTCATGTCTAATTGATAATCTTATTATTGAACCTTATTTTGGAATCAATACGTTTGAACAACTTGTAAAAGAAATCATTTGGAACCTCGTTTAAATTATTATCATTACCATTATAAACATAGTTACTCGTCAAAACCCTAAATCTATTGAAACCCTAATTCTTATTTAAACATTAATCAATATATTAATCTTAATCCTCATCTTGTAAATTATATATTAGGTATTGTTGTAATGGACACTTGGGATTTATCTTGTAATCTTTTATATCATCTTGAAATGCTTATTTCCATGTGAGTTTTCCATGTGAGTATTTCCATACTCCTTTTTGCTTATTTTCACACTTTGGAGTGAAACATGTTAACTTATTATCATTGCACTTGTAAACTTATTTGAGACTTGTAAACCTATGGCAATTCATCTTGTAAAGTTGTGGTTAGTTGAACTTTCGTGGTTACCATGTTATGGCGTTATATGTACAATCATTAACTATTGCTAGCCCAGCGAAGTCTTAGATCTTTGGGCCTGACAATCCTATTTGGTGCTAAAGTCGAGGTATTGCCGACTCCTAGGGGCGTACGCTTGTGCACTAGGGAACCAAATACACTTAGCCAATCTTTTATACTTGTAATCAAGTCGAGGTTTGGTTGTAACGATATGTGTTCTATAACCTTACTAGCTTATAACCTATGACATGAATTGCTACTTGTAACTTTTTCATATTATGTATGAAAACCTTGGAAACTCACCAACTATTTATAGTTGACCTTTTATTTTTATCATGTTCAGGAAAACCCCCAAGTTTTGAAGTGAACTTATGTTGCTGGCATATTCTAGGACTTGGACCTAGTTGATAAACAAAATGATTATGTTTGTTATTTCATGTTGAAACTTATTTCATTATTGAGACTTATACTTGTAATGTAATTTTGAAAACTTATGAATAATATGTTTGGGATTTAATAATAGCGTTATGTGGCTGTGAACAATCTTAACCCTCACACCTCGACGTTTCCGCCGTCAAGGTTGGGGTGTGACATCGTACATGCTATGCCTCGGTGGCATCCAATACTCATCGCGTGGGTGGCATCCAAGCGGGTCAAACATCGGAGGTGCGGGTGTCGGGGTTCTATGTAAGGCCCCGTTCCCGGGACGCTTACAGTTGGACATTCATCGCACTCAAAACATATATTTACATTTTCCTTTCATAAATAGTTGCAGCGGAAACATTAAAAACATAATTTCATTCCATCAAAGTACTTTTGCACAATAGTACAATCGTCTTTTTAACAATATCATGACACATTTATTACAAAAGCATTAAATATAAAGATGCCATCCAAAATACGCTGAGTAGCCGCCCCGTGCCATCCTCAGCAACATACCTGCCAACTGGAAACACATCAAAGTCAGCGTTGCTGAGTGAGTTCTAGTTTTAAAATAAAACTTACTTTTCTTTCGTAAAACCGTTCTTTACTTTCTTTAATAAAAACATTCGTTACATACATGCGTTCACACATCAGACGTACATACAGATAATATCATTATTATCTTCATCATTATGTTCATTACATTCATCATTCATCATTATCTTTCTCTTCATTCTAGATCCTGTCAGAATTTACCCTCTTCATGGCACACAGCCACGATTTCTGAGGTCGAATGACAAGGATTCCATTTCATACATTATTAGGATCATTCGTTAATGTTCGTTTCATACGTTCATTCTTCCATTCATTACTTGCTCATTACTCTTCATTACTCGAATCTTGTCTCGTGCAATATCCCCGACTCATGCTCGAAAGCTGATGATGTGCCGGGACTTGCTCACAAGTCCCCGACTCACGTCCGAAGACTAACACAACACCGGGATACGCGACAAAAATCCCATACGAGTCAATCACAGGGATTGAACTCCATCCGAGGCTGTTGCAACACCAAGTCGCTCACCTCAATAGCCATCTCAATGATTGCACGCTATCCGAGTCTTTTGCACCCCTAGGGTTGCTCACCTCATTGCCCATCACGATAGCAAGCTATCCGAGTCTTTTGCAACAACAAGGTTGCTCACCCCAAGGCAACATCACGATAGCACGTACTCGAGTCTTTTGCAACGACCGGGTTGCTCACCTCATACATATGCATGGCTTCATGCTACACCCCCGGAGTTATGCGTAACCGGGTAACCATCATACATTACATCCCCAACATTATGGGTACTACACCCCCATCGAAGTGGGTACATCACCCCCACCGAAGTGGGTACATCACCCCCACCGAAGTGGGTACATAACCCCCACCGAAGTGGGTACATCACCCCCACCGAAGTGGGTACATCACCCCCACCGAAGTGGGTACATCACCCCCATCAACATGGGTACCTCATCGAAGGTCAGTCACAAAGACTGGAACCCTTGCGTACACACTATAGACTTGCTGAACCTCTCACGGTTGAGCCTAAGGCATTAGAGCCGCGCACTTCACTTCGCTTCACATACATACCTCACACGATTTCATTCATTCATTAATGCATGCATTCATTCATTACGTTCCTCTTTTCTTTATCTTTCACTTTACGTTATATAATACTTTCATTTCATTCATTAATGTTCAACGCAAAGACATAGAATGATAATTATACATAGCAAGGAACACAACATAAACATAAACATACGGCATCGTCATACATACGCATCAATCATACATCACATCACGCACATCATACATACTATGCATCACACGCACCGCCATGCCTAACATAACACATAACATCATGCATATTATCATCATCTCCATCAACATCCACCTCATAATCTCATCATCCTGCGTTACCTTATACCGTCCATGCCCTTCACATCGTCGAGGAATTCCATCTTGGTTATCATTTCTGAACACTTAGGCGAATGGGCATCTATGCGAATGGACTATGGGCGAATGGACCTCTATGCGAATGGACTCCCACTCGCATAGCTTTCATGCGTATGGCCTTCAGTCGCATGACTTCAGGCGTATGGGCTTCAGTCGCATACTCTTCATGCGAATGAACCTCAGTCGCATGGCCTCCAGGCGCATGGACTTCAGTCGCATAACCTCCGTGCGAATGAACCCCAGTCGCACCATCTCTCAATCGCATGGCTCCCAAGCACATGAACTCCAATCGCATGACCATCATGCGTATGGACCTCAGTCGCATAGCAAACGTGCGTATGGACCTCAGTCGCACTTCAATCGGCCGAATGGCCTCCAGTCGCCCTCCAGTCGGTCGCCTAGCCCTAGCTGGTGCAGAGTGCAGTTAGGTCGACTGCAGCCGCGGGTTTTCGACCTCCAACCCTTTCCAAACCTCTTTTAAGCTCAAATCAACCCTTCTAAAGGTTAGGGAAGCATACCATGACCTCATACAAGCATAACCAAGCAAGAAATCAAGCCTCAAACGCATCATACACATACATACATACATCAAAATGAGTTTTCACCCAAAAACTCGAAAATAGGTTTTTGGATGTGTTCCAGCTCCAAAATCAGTTGAAAACGTGTAAAAGAGGGGTCCTAGAACTCACCTTAACGATCACGAGTAGAGAGCTTCGATTTGACTCACTCCGCGATTGTCGATTCCACGACTCGTTCCACGCTCGAATCCCGCAACTCACTTCTCCTCTTTTCTCTCTTTTCTCCTTCTCCTCTCTTCTCCTCTCTTGGCTGAAATATAGGGAGAATAGGGGTGTTCTCCCCCTTTTATACTCCCGTGCGTCGAAGTTTCTCTCGTTGGCGGGTTTGGTCCCTCGACTTCGGTCTTTATTTCTTTTTCTTCTCTCGTTGGCTACAAAGGAAATTTCCGGGTGTTACAAGTCCACCCCCCTTAAATGGGTTTCGTCCCCGAAACCTGTTGTTCCTTGAACCATTGCTTGGAAATTATGTCTCATCTCTTTTCCAGTCTCTCACCTGGAGTTCAATCGCTCTACGTTGTTTATCAACATACGACTTCTGGTCTATCTTTGGCTACCTCTCTCAGGGCTTTGATTCCTTTCGAATTACTCAGTCGTTGCATTAGTCACCTCAATATTTCCCAAACATCGTTTGGTGCTTGGCCTTTACTTGTAGACAAGTAAGGCATCTACTCACTTACTCCATCATGTCACGCTTCATGCACCTTCCCGCCATTGCCATCGAAATCACCTTCGGAATCGTCGTGACTCAATCACATTAAGCCATTACCATGATCCCCTCATGCTGGTGTTAATCGTATCATCTCTTTGCGACACCTAGTGTTCGCTCCGTAGTCCGTCAAACAATCTACTCTTAGGGCTACATCGAATGGCGTATCTATATTCTTACCACTAACAGGCAGTTTTGCACAGAAAGCAGCAAGAATAAAACTTTTTACTAACGCCAACATTAAATACATAAGCTAAAGATCTATTTACTAGGAACATACCTGACACAACATCAAAGTCCGTCCTAGCTTCCTCCGATCTTCTTCACTCCCGAACCTCCGGCCCTTTGCTTCTTACAGTCCCTGCTCTTATGACCTTCCTCACCACAAGAATAACACTTCCGCATACCACAGTTCTTCGCTACATGTCCGGTCCTTCCACAACGAAAGCAGGCATCAGTTCGCAATCTACATTCTCCGGGGTGCCTGTGTCCACACTTGTCACACCTTTCCGAACCCACATCATCCATGACCACTCGCTGGTCATCCACCCGTGCACCTTTGTTACTTGGAGCGGCTTCGCCGTGTCCCAATCGCTTCCCATTCCAATCCCGATCACCATCTCCTTTCTTGCTACCTTCTGTCACCACCATCAATCTTTCATCGTATAATCTTCCCGCTAAATCAACCGCCGACCTAAATGTGCTCGGTCGGGCAGCAATCATGTGCCTACGAATATCCGCTGGCAGGCCATGGATATACCTCTTGATCTTTCGTGAGAGGGGTATCACCTGATCCGGCACCAGTCGTGCCATTTCGTTGAACTTGGTGGTGTATTGCTGATGCGTCATTGTTCCCGCCTCCAGCTGCAGGAACTCTCTTTCAACTTTATCCATCTCACGTTGAGGACAGAACTCCTCAATCACCAGCCTCTTCAACTCTGGCCATCTCATTCTTCCGATAGCTCTGCTTCCCTCAACTTGGACTATGTTGTCCAACCAGCACAAAGCTGAGTCCACGAAAGAGTGGGTAGCAAACTTTACTTTCTAATCTTCTCGGCACTCGCTGATATTTAAAACAGCTTCCATCTCTCTCACCTATCGGTGAGCAGCAGCAGCAGCAGTGCCATTACCATCAAAAGTAGGGGGCTTGCATCGCTGAAACGCCCCATAGTTACAGCCTCGTGCCGCCTCCGGCGTAGGCTCTTCCTCTTCTTCTTCCTCTTCGTCATCGGAGATAACCGTTTCAGTCTCGGGTCGTCTCCTTTCACCCGAAGGTCTACCCCTTTCCCTTCTCTCCTCATCTCTAACAGCCTTTATAACTTCGGTCACCACAGACGGTAGAATCGTCTGCATGACCTGAGGCACTTCCTCCACGACCGCCTCTCTCATCGAGGCCCTCTGATTAGCATTCTCGTCACCGCCCTCAGGATGAGGGGTCACAGGTTCTTCATGAACTACCCTTTCGGCCCTTGCCCTTCCTCTTGTGACCCGTGGTTCAGCACCACGTCCACCGTCACCTCCACCACGAGAAGCTTTCGAAGATCTTCCACCAGCCATTCTCTAAACACACTGAAAGATTCAAACACTAACACGGTCATTCAAGGAACAGCTCAGTTTATGTCAAGTATAGTAAGTCCCTAATTACAGTGGCCAGTTGTGATTAGCCACTTACTTTACTCTTCATACTCCGAGCATTACCTATCCTGACTACATCAGTATCTAAATCTACCAGCAACACATAAACCATATAACATGCGCACATAAACCGGTTAACTTTACAAAAACATACCTGATGGCACGCAGCTACTCAGATTGGCATCCCATTCCCTTTTCCTCCCATTCTCAGTTTAAGATTAGGTTTTTTTGAAAATATTTACCCAATTCACTTAAACTTTGGCTCTGATACCAACTTGTAAGGCCCCGTTTCCGAGACGCTTACAGTTGGACATTCATCGCACTCAAAACATATATTTACATTTTCCTTTCATAAATAGTTGCAGCGGAAACATTAAAAACATAATTTCATTCCATCAAAATACTTTTGCACAATAGTACAATCATCTTTTTAACAATATCATGACACATTTATTACAAAAGCATTAAATATAAAGATGCCATCCAAAATACGCTGAGTAGCCGCCCCGTGCCATCCTCAGCAACATACCTGCCAACTGGAAACACATCAAAGTCAGCGTTGCTGAGTGAGTTCTAGTTTTAAAATAAAACTTACTTTTCTTTCGTAAAACCATTCTTTACTTTCTTTAATAAAAACATTCGTTACATACATGCGTTCACACATCAGACGTACATACAGATAATATCATTATTATCTTCAACATTACGTTCATTACATTCATCATTCATCATTATCTTTCTCTTCATTCTAGATCCTGTCAGACTTTACCCTCTTCATGGCACACAGCCACGATTTCTGAGGTCGAATGACAAGGATTCCATTTCATACATTATTAGGATCATTCGTTAATGTTCGTTTCATACGTTCATTCTTCCATTCATTACTTGCTCATTACTCTTCATTACTCGAATCTTGTCTCGTGCAATATCCCCGACTCATGCTCGAAAGCTGATGATGTGTCGGGACTTGCTCACAAGTCCCCGACTCACATCCGAAGACTAACACAACACCGGGATACGCGACAAAGATCCCATACGAGTCAATCACAGGGATTGAACTGCATCCGAGGCTGTTGCAACACCAAGTCGCTCACCTCAATTGCCATCTCAATGATTGCACGCTATCCGAGTCTTTTGCACCCCTAGGGTTGCTCACCTCATTGCCCATAACGATAGCAAGCTATCCGAGTCTTGCCAACTTGCTCACCCCAACATCACGAGTCTTTTGCAACAACAAGGTGCTCACCCTAAGGCAACATCACGATAGCACGTACTCGAGTCTTTTGCAACGACCGGGTTGCTCACCTCATACATATGCATGGCTTCATGCTACACCCCTGGAGTTATGCGTAACCCGGGTAACCATCATACATTACACCCCAACATTATGGGTACTACACCCCCACCAAAGTGGGTACATCACCCCACCGAAGTGGGTACATCACCCCCACCGAAGTGGGTACATCACCCCCATCAACATGGGTACCTCATTGAAGGTCAGTCACAAAGACTGGAACCCTTGCGTACACACTATAGACTAGCTGAACCTCTCATGGTTGAGCCTAAGGCATTAGAGCCCTGCACTTCACTTCGCTTCACATACATACCTCACACGATTTCATTCATTCATTAATGCATGCATTCATTTATTACGTTCCTCTTTTCTTTATCTTTCACTTTACGTTACATAATACTTTCATTTCATTCATTAACGTTCAACGCAAAGACATAGAAAGATAATCATACATAGGAAGGAACACAACATAAACATAAGCATACGGCATCGTCATACATACGCATCAATCATACATCACATCACGCACATCATACATACTATGCATCACACGCACCGCCATGCCTAACATAACACATAACATCATGCATATTATCATCATCTCCATCAACATCCACCTCATAATCTCATCATCCTGCGTTACCTTATACCGTCCATGCCCTTCACATCGTCGAGGAATTCCATCTCGGTTATCATTTCTGAACACTTAGGCGAATGGGCATCTATGCGAATGGACTATGGGCGAATGGACCTCTATGCGAATGGATTCCCAGTCGCATAGCATTCATGCGTATAGCCTTCAGTCGCATGACTTCAGGCGTATGGGCTTCAGTCGCATACTCTTCATGCGAATGAACCTCAGTCGCATGGCCTCCAGGCGCATGGACTTCAGTCGCATAACCTCCGTGCGAATGAACCTCAGTCGCACCATCTCTCAATCGCATGGCTCCCAAGCACATGAACTCCAATCGCATGACCGTCATGCGTATGGACCTCAGTCGCATAGCAAACGTGCGTATGGACCTCAGTCGCACTTCAATCGGCCGAATGGCCTCCAGACGCCCTCCAGTGCCTAGCCCTAGCTGGTGCAGAGTGCAGTTAGGTGTACTGCAGCCGTGGGTTTTCGACCTCCAACCCTTTCCAAACCTCTTTTAAGCTCAAATCAACCCTTCTAAAGGTTAGGGAAACATACCATGACCTCATACAAGCATAACCAAGCAAGAAATCGAGCCTCAAACGCATCATACACATACATACATACATCAAAACGGGTTTTCACCCAAAAACTTGTTCCAGCCCCAAAATCAGTTGAAAACGTGTAAAAGAGGGGTCCTAGAACTCACCTTAACGATCCCGTCGAGTAGAGCTTCGATTTGACTCGCTCTGCGTCGAATTCCACGCTCGAATCCACCCGAACCAACTTTTCCCCTCTTCTCCTTCTCCTCTCTTCTCCTCTCTCGGCTGAAATATGGGGAGAATAGGGGTGTTCTTCCCTTTTATACTCCCGTGCGTCGAAGTTTCTCTCGTTGGCGGGTTTGGTCCCTCGACTTCGGTCTTTATTTCTTTTTCTTCTCTCGTTGGCTACAAAGGAAATTTCCGGGTGTTACATTCTAGTAGGTGGAGGTGGAATCCTGAAGGAAACTAAGGGTCCTGGCCTAGCTCTTTTGTGTGGACGGGTGATAACATGTGCACCTCTATCCCCGATAGGTGGGATAGGTGAGTGGGTAGGAGCTGCGATATGCGGTGACTTAGAGCGCGTTCGGCTCCTAACTGGGGACGTCAATGAAGAGTCTTCAGATGGCTTAGTGTCGTCGGATGTAACGAATATCCATCTCGGATGTCCGCATCTCGTCATGTATTCTTCATATTACGTTTGAGGCGTCGCCTTTTTGAGACTCCTGGCTGGTGCAGTACCGTTGGACGGGTTCACAGGTGCCTTCCCTTTGTCGGCCATAGTATTGTTATCCTTTAAGAATCATCATGAGTAATTTGGTTTCTCAAAGGTCATGACTGTAATAATAATAGTAGTTATAGTAGTAGTGATGGCAATAGTATCAGACATCCCAACAGTATGAATAATCAGCAGCATCAGTAATCAATAATGTTAGAAATCAGTAGTTTCATCAAATAATAACAGCTTAAATAGTTTATTTCAAGAAAACCTTTAGACCAGTCAAAGTAAATTTTTGTAATCACTAGTTCAAAAGAAAAGGTCCAATTATCGCTTAAAGGTCCATGCTGGAATTTACGCGTCCGGTAAATTCATGATTATGTTGATCAAGTGTAATCATCAATTCACCCAACCAGATCATCACAACACTTTTCCACAAGGACGGTCCTAAGGTATCAGGGTTGTAGCCCAGGGTCTACTATGGTATTTCCGACTTCTTTAAAACCTTTGGCTCTGATACCAATTTGTCACACCCCTGTGCCCAAGTAGGGTGGGACGTCACAAACTAGCAACGATATATGGCAGCGGAAAGTAACCATCACAAGAGCACAAAAGGAGAGATCATCACATGGCATTGTATTTCAAGATAAAATCTGGCTAGAAAAGGCCAAGCCTAGTTACAGGGACATAATTCATCATTACAAGTTGTTCCATGGTTCTAAAATACATCAAATTTAAATTGTTCCAAATGTTTTAAAAAATAAACAAAACAATGCCATGGTCATAGTGCTAGGTCATTATAAGTCTTCTACATAAGCTAGACCTCAATCAAGGATTACCTAAAATATGCTCAAAAGAAAATTGTGTCAACTAAAAAGTTGGTGAATTCAAGTGCTTAAAGTTTAAATACAAAAGGATTCAATAGAATCCAACATTTGAATTAAAAATCATAGTATCATTGTTGTAGGGATCACAATCAACCCTACACTCAATCCAGGCTAGCCTCTTCAAAACATAAGTTAATACCGGCTAATCCCGAAGGAAGGACTGAGCCTCAAACAGTGCACCATACCTGTCAGATGGTTCACCCTAGTATCTTATAAAACCTGTCACATGACACAAACGACCCCTTAGGATCTCAGTGTGGTACCCTTCCCGTTCATCATGGAACGTAATGTGTGTGGGGGATTCCCCAAGTAGATCTACCATATAAGCAAGTGGTTCACACAAAAAATAATGAATGTGATACCAGTATCAGCAGGTATCAAAATTTACCGCAACATACAATAGCATATTAAAGCATAGAAATAGTTCATTTTAAACAGAGGATGCTTCATCCCAAAAAGAGTAGTAAAAGAGGGACACTAGAACTCACCTTAAGTTTCAAGCAACGGATTCTTCGCGTACCGGGAATGTTTCAAGACTAGCACCCTAACATCAAGATTAAGTGATAAGCTACATGCTCTAAGGTCATAAGAGGTGTACTAGGTGTGTTAAAAGGTTAAATGTTCAACTAGCTTTGATTCGCTAAGGCTTGGATTAAAAATTTTCTTTTTAAGGAAAGTTATGGTTTCTTTAATGAAAATGATGGGTTTTACAACGTTTGATCAGTTAAATAAGTAGAATTAAGCTTACCAAGTGATCCTTAGTCCAAAGGAGTTGATTTATAGAGTTTTGGTGGAATTTTCAGTTTAGTCCCTCAAGTTTTAGAATTTACAATTTTTACCCTAAAGTTTGCTTTCTTTCATTTATTTACTTTTATGGCCCCCTATGTACCTTGGGATTTAAACAGTACATTATTAACAAGTTAAGTTTTCAATATTTCCAGAATTTAGATTAGAGTTTAGTAAACTTATGTTTTAAGTTACCGGTTACGGTAAACCGAAGGTTTTAACAGTTATGTATTAAATCTTATGGTTTTAAGTATTTAATATTTAAATATTATTTTAAGGACTTTTAATAAGTTTTATAATATGTTTAGAATGTGTTTTAAGCTCTTTTGTTTGAAAGTCTCATTTTCAAGTTTAACCCGTTAAAACGCGTTTTTACCCGAGATCGACCGTCCAAATACATGTTTGAACAATTTTTTTACCAAATTCATGACTTAAGGTTTCTAACTTACTGAAATAATATGGTTTTCATAGATTTTAGGTCTATCCTTTTATTTCCAAGGTTTTCTTCCAAATCTTACCCTATTAAGACCCGTTTTTAGCTAGAAATTCCATTATCCTTTGACCTATTTAACAACAAATCCAACCAATACAACTTTTATAACTCTTTTAGAGCTTGGAATACTTCTTTACATGGTTATTCTATAACTTCTGTTATTTTGAAGTCATTTTACCACCTTTTGGGTCCCCAAATAAGCTTAAAATGTTACAGGTCCATACTTATATTATTTTCAGCCATTAACATCACCTTATGCACACCTGATGTCACAAAACTTACTAAAAATAGCTCTAACACACGGATTTAACATGTAACCATGGAATAAGCTCGAAGTTGAGTGATTTCACTATTTCAACCAATTACACATGTGTAAAACATTATCAATCGTGCAAATACATTACCAAATCATTTTGTAACTATCAAAAGAGGTTATTAAGGGGTTTAGAAACTATTTTTAAGCAGATTACAAGCTTTGGTTATAAGGTTTACAAGACAAAAAGGGTATATGGTGCAAATCACCTAAAAAGAGGGTTTTCAAGGTGTGAACTCGTGTTCCACCTATTGAATAACCAATCTATCGTGTAAGATGTTAGATCTAGGAACAATAGATCTAGATCATTTTGTATAGGCTTAGAACTTTAATCAATACTTGTAATGAATGATTGTAATTCATTATTTTGATGTATACATTGTGTATATAGGTTAACCCATATTTGTGTTGATCTGTGTATGGTTGTAGGTACAAACATTATACTTGGCCAATTACTAAAATTGACTAAGTGTAAGAAACATCTACGGATGAACATTTTATTTTTCTGTAGATATGTTTCTTACAAGTAACATACATCCGAAGATCATGTGCGGATGAACAATCAGCTGTTGACTTCAAGTGAAGTCAATCAAAGAGTTCAAGTGAAGACTCCTGCGGATGAGCAAACACTTTCGGAAAAATAGAATACCTTCAGTAGATCAAGTACCTTTGGAAGAACAGAATTCCTTCGAAAGAACAAAGTACCTTCAGAAGACTAATAGCTGCGGATGTAGCTGCGGAGTCCAAACACTTGTATTTAAATAATACAAGTGTTACAAGTCAACAAGTCAACAAGACTATAATGATTCCTATAACTCTGATGCAGCCAAACCATCCAAAGTCTCTCTGCATGCATGCACTGAAGAACATAAGTAGAAATTCTTCGGAAGTTTTATACCATGCACTAGAAATATTCTAAGTGTAAAATCTTTCGAAGCCAAGACCAACATCTTCTCAAGCCAAAAGTGAAGTCTTCCGAAGCTTCAAAGACAAAGTCTTCCGAAGCCAAAGAGTGAAGACAGATTTCTTCCGAAGACTTTTAGAGACATGTCTTTATCTGATGTACTTTACCATAAAGCTGGACCACCTTTCTGTTGCAACTCTGTAAAGTCACCAACTTACATGAGTTGGTGAAAAGGTCCATGCTTTTGGTAACTGTACATTGAGGTGTTGAGTCTGTGCTTTCTACTTGTTTCTGTAATATATTAGGATGTGAGCTATGCCATGTTATAGTCACTAGTCAAACGCAAATCTGCCTTTTGACTCTACATTTGATTTTGTAGTTGTCTAGTCTTATGTATCCAGCTGGCCTTCAAAGTATGGCCGGCTGTAGGATGTAATATATGTATCTCAAGTACTTGTAACTTTCCTTTATGCTTTGTAACATTTGTAATAGAACTTGAGAAGCAATATACAGTATTCTTGAAAACCAATTATTTGTGTTGTTTGCCATCTTGTTTTGTCTCATTCTTACTTGTGTTCTTAGCATCTTTCACTAAAGTTAACTAGTTCCCTGTTTGATATGTTAAGTATTCTAAGTAACTCTCCCCTTTGTGTTGTAAGTGCATACCCCTCAACGGTCCTGCATTTGGTATCAGAGCATTCCAGGCTCTTGATATAAGATCTCACCATCTTAAGATCACTCACACACACACAAAATACTTAACAACTCAAATGGAAGCTATTACCAAAGCTGAGATGGAAACTGGAACTATGACAAAGTCTCCACTGATCACTCCTGAAGACTTTTATACTTGGTGTCAAAGAATGGAAGGTTTCATCAAGTCTCAAGACTCCAAGATGTGGGACTCTGTTGTTGAAGGACCTTACATACCAAGCACCACATCTGCTACTGGTGGTGGTATGATTCCAAAGGCTATGGCTGATTACTCTGAAGAAGAAAGGAAGAGAATAGAGATTGATCAGAAAGCCATGACAGCCCTTCAAACTGCTCTTCCAAACTCCATCTACAGAGGCTTCAAGAAGTGCAAAACTGCCAAGCAACTATGGGAAGCACTGAAGCTGATGTATGAGGGGTCTACTAAAGCAAAGGAGAACAAGAAGGATCTCCTAAAGCAGTAGTTTGAAAACTTAACCTTTAAGGTAAGTGAAACCATGACTCAACAATACTTCAGGTATGTTGAGATTGTGGATACTCTAATGGATGTTGGAGTAACTCTTGAGAACAGGGACATCATAATGAAGTTTATGTCCTCTCTTCCTAGACAATGGACACATTACTGTGTTGTTATCAAGAGGACTGAGAGCCTTAAGACTCTTACTCTTATAGAGTTGTATGGTATTCTTACTGGCTACCAGATGGAGATGAACATGCAAAACTCATCTGGTAACTCTAGCAATCAACTAAGTTGCAGGACCGGTGAAGGGTATGCACTTATAATAGAACAACACAATGAGGAGAGTTATTTAGAACACTTAACAGATCAAATAGGGAACCGGTTAACTTTTAGTGAAAGATGCTAAGAAAACAAATAAATATGAGACAGAACAAGATGGCAAACAACACAAGTAATTGGTTCTCAAGAATGTTGTATATTGCTTCTCAAGTTCTGTTACAAATGTTACAAAGCATACGATGGAAAGTTACAAGTACTTGAGATACTTTATACTACATCCTACAACCGGCCATACTTTAAAGCTAGCTGGATACAATTGACTAGACAACTACAAAATCAAATATACAGTCAAAAGGTAGATTTTCCTTTTAACTAGTGATTCTGACATGCCATAGCTCACATCCTAATATATTACAAAAAGGATAAAAGTATATAAAGTAGAAAGCACAGACTCAAGACCTTAATGTACATTTACCAAAAGCATGGACCTTTTCACTAACTCATGTAAGTTGGTTACTTTATCAGAGTTGCAGCGGAAAGGTGGTCCAGCTTTATGGTAAAGTACATCAGATAAAGGCATATCCTCAAAAGTCTTTGGAAGAAATCTGTCTTCATCCTTTGGCTTCGGAAGACTTTGTCTTTGAAGCTTGGGAAGACTTCACTTTTGGCTTCGGAAGATGTTGGTCTTGGCTTTAGAGGATTTTACACTAAGAATATTTCTAGTGCATGGTGTAAAACTTTCGAAGCATTTCCACTTCTATTCTTCAGTGCATGCATGCAGAGAGACTTTGGATGTTTTGGCTGCATCAGACTTAGAGGAATCCTTACAAACTCCCCCTAGGCTGATGCTACCAAAACATTTGAAGATCTTCAGCTGTTGGCAGTCCTCATAATGATGATGACCATGCCCTTCTTCATCAGATGGTCAGGATCATTCATACTCTCATAATATCTTCTCATCTCAAAGAGATCATGCAGAGGTAGGTTGAATAAGTCTTGTCATGTGTAGACATCTTCAACACCTTGATCTCTGATCACATGCCATCTTTCTGGATTAGTTGTGAAGGTCAAGGATAAGATGGGTCTCTCAACTGCAAGAGGAATTGGAGTTAATTGGGCTGCCTCTTCAGCCTTAAGTGTAGAGGTGGATGATTCAGGCTTCTTCTTCTTCTTCTTCTTTGACTTTGGTTTGGAAGCCATCCTCTTCTTCCTATTAGATTACTTTAACTGAGAAGACTGGTCTGTAGCACCTTATTGATCAGTCTTGCCTTGCTTAGTTGGGTGTTCCTCCCTCACAGGTTCAGAAGGAGAGGGAGTTTGACCCTGCTGTGGATCAGAAGATGAAGTTTGCTAAGGCTCAGCAGGAGGTCCAGGTTGTGTTGTCTCAGGTTGTTCAACATTAACCTCCACTTAAGGTGGAGCTTGACTTGGAGGGGAGTGTAAGTCCATTAGCTCTCCACTCTTGATCTTCTGCTTGATTACCCTGATATGCTCATCCATTACGGATAGAGACATAGGCCAAGTCTCCTTCCGGAGAATCCATACAGCTTCAAGAAGCTCATCATCCTTTGTCTGTCAGCAGACTTCTTCATACTCTTTTGGATGATGGCTCTTGACTTTGCAACCTCCTCACTCATCTTTCTCTTTGTTGCCTTTTGTTCTTTGAGCACTTGAAGTTTAAGTAGTTTGAGATATTCAAACTCAATTTACTCAAAGGACAAGGGAAGAAGTAAAGATGTCTGGTAAAGACCTATGGCACTCAGGTAGTTGATCATGTTTTGCCTATCTGTTTCCTTGTCTATCTGAGGTTCTTGTGTAGCTGCCACAGCCTCTTGCATAGGACTTTCTTGAACTGGGGAGAGAGTAGGAACGTTCTTGTATAACCTTTTCTGTCTATTCTCCTCTTTGAATTAGAGAAGTAGCCTTGCATCCTCTGCTTCCTTCATCTCTTTTGACACTTCCTTGTCAGCCAGTTCATTTAATTGCTCCAAGGGGAGAGATATAATCTGATTTATGTCATAGTTCCTGGTCTGCAGGTAAGTAATCATGACTGCCCTCAACTCATCTTCTTGAGTGTTTGGTCTGGGGGCAGCCCTGATGCAGCTTGCATAAAGCCTGAAGACCTAGAGGAACTTTCTCCCTTTAGCTTCCTCTTCCTCTCTCTCTCCTCCTCCTCAATCTCCTCAGGAGTTAGAATCCGTTTCCCTTTGTCACCCACAGACCTTTGTGACACGGGGTGGAGAGGGCTTTGGCCTTCATTGCTTGGTGTAGCATCCAAGCTCTGGCCAGAGAGAGGTTGTGAGACACCTTCACCAGCAGGTGTTTCACTGAGGGGATGAATTTCTGAAGTAGTTTGTGGTGTGATAGGGCTCTCAGGCTCTATCATTAGGCCTTCAACCAAGGTTTTCCCTTTGAAGCTAATCTCAGGGTCTACCTCAACATCCAGTTGACCAATGACATTACCTGATTGCCTTTGTCTCCTTCTAAGACTGAACTCTTCAGTAACTCTGTCTTGAATCCTGAGTGCTAACCTATCAGCTTGTCTAGATTGTCTTGGGTTGACAAGTGGCATGTTGATCAGGTCAAGACCTTCATAGTAGTTCAAGGTCTGAAAATTGAACACCTTTTGCTGCCCTTGAACTCTTTGAAGAATGAGGGCTCTTCTATCAGCATCATACCTCCTTTCTATAATGTAGTATGAAGTTCCTTGAGGTGGGGATGACATAGCCCTTGGAATGCCTTCCTCAAAGAGACTCCTAATGACAGAGTCTATAATGTCCACATCAATGTGAACTTGAGGAAGTTGCTGAGTATGCATAAAAGTGAGGATGGTCAGTCCTCAATGTCCATACTCCCTGAAGAACTCCCAGGTTTTATGACTATAATGACTTTTTCCCCCTTTTTGGTAGCATCACCCTCTTGCATAGGTGAGCTAGGAGTTAGGTCAATCACACTCACAGGTTCTTGTGTTTTTGGTTGAGCTCCCCTTAAAGGTCTCCCAGCTAGTTTTTCCCTGAGATAAGATATCCTACGTTGCTGATCATTGACTCTATTTTGCAGGGTAGTCACATGAGATTCAAGGTGACTAACCTTAGAGACTAAATAGGAGCATGATTTTGACAAGTTTTGCACCTTTAGTCTCAAATTCCCCTCATCTTCATCAAAAGAATCATTGGGCGATGAGATGATTGGACCAAAGTCTTCTCTCTCACCACCAGCTTCAGGTTCATGGCTGCTGGATTTCCTCTGCACATTGACCGCCTCAGTTTAAGTGTCAATAGGCTGAGTTGCCATGGTTGAGGTCTTAATGATGTAATCACTTGCAAAAGTGAGAGCCTCTTCCATATGGACCTCCTGAACAGGGTTAGGGAGATCCACCTCAGTGATAGGTGGCTGATGTGGGCTGGACAAAAGAGACTCAGGAGCACTCATCTCTCTTTGAGTAGGGGAAGTGTAGAGAGACTTGTGGTACTCACTGAAACCTAAGTCTTCATCAGTATAGAATAAGAGGTTGGGAGTGGGTTGATTTAAGTCTAAAGGCTGGGGATGGTAACTGTCCCCTGAAGGTTGTTCACTTGAGTGTTGAGACTCAAAGTGAAGGCTTAAGGCAGTTAGGCTTGTGAGCTCATCAGGGTGAACATGAGGAACCTTACCACTGATTCTTGAAGAGATGGTAGTGGTTTGCTCCTCAGGGGAAGTGGGAGCTCTAGTGTCCACTTCCTCCTGTATGGGTGAGTGTATGGGGGCCTGCACAAGCTCAACAGCTTGAGCAGGGGTTCGTTTGGATTTTCTTTGGTAGGTGAGGGTGATTTGTGGTCTTTTTGGTGGTTGGGAGGTAGAAGGTGTGGGTTCAACACTAGCTTGTGTTGCTAGGTTGTCACCTTGAGCAATGAGCTCTAACATTTTTTGGACAAGGGCTGTTTCTACCCCTGAAAAGCCTACAATTGGCTTCTTTATAATTTTAAAGATGCCGGGCTTCATCTGCCCAAATTTAAGAATATTATCTGTTTCCCTCAATTGTGAGTCCAGTTTACAGTTGAGAATGTGTTGAACATATCTAGGAAACATATAATACTCTAAGGAGTCAAAGTTAGCAAGCAAATTGGTATAAACAAACTGAGAGTACCTAAACTTGACCCCTTGAACCATTCCATGCACTATGAAGGAGAGGAATCTGGTCCCACCCTCCAGGAATGTGGTCCACACCCACTCATCCTTTTTGACAAGCTTAACTCACATGAAGCATACCTTTTCTCACTCTACTGATGACCTTCTCTTTCCTTAAGGTCTTTACAGAGAAATCTCTCTCATAGTCCATCTGCTCTAAGGAATGATTTACAGCTTCTTTTGGGAAGGACGCCTCACCTTCTTCATCATCCAGCTGCAAGTGAGTGTTGATAATGGCCGGAGTGATGAAGAATGTCCTCCCCTGCACTGTGGCAGACAGTGCCTACTCCCCATTCAGAATGACCTCTTGGCAGGTCTTCCAGAATTGAAGCAGATGATCCTCATAGAGAGTAGGATCAATGATTAGGGAGGTCAAGTAGTTGGATAGAGCTAAGAAACGGCAAATCTCTAAGAAACTTTCATCTTTCTTAGAGCTTAACTGAGCAACCTGGTTGTTTTGCTTGTGAAGTTGCATAAAGAAATCTGGTTTGTTTCTGCGGTTTAGGTTAGCCATTTGAGAAGCTTAAGGGTGAAGGAAGATGAAGAACAAAGGCGGTTTTGAGAGAAATTTAGGTTTAAGGAATAGTGTAATTGAAGAAGATAGTAAAAGAGGGGGGAACCGTTGGGTATTTATGTGAAAAGGATTTGAGACAAAGTTAATCTAAGAGGATAAACTTTAAAATCCGGATGTCGGTCCCACCTCTGAAAAGTAGTTTACTTTTGACCAAAAAGTAGTTTTCTTGAAAGTCGAGAAATCTTCCGATGGTTATTTGCTTTGGAAATTTTGAAGAAAAAGCTTCCGAAGACAAATTGGTTTTGGAAGATATTTCAAAGGTTTTTGAAAAGTTTGCTTTGGAAGAAAATTAACTCAGAGATTTTTTATTCTAAGGAGAATAAAAACTTCTGAAGGTAAATTGCTTTCGGAAGAAACATGTTCTTTGAAAACATAAAAATACTTAAGCGGATTTTAAGCTTCAGAAGTATTTCAAAAATTTCTTCTGAAGGTTAAATTACTGAAGTAGTAATTTGTTTACTAAGACATAAATTTCTTCCAAAGGTAATTTTAAATCTTCCGAAAAGAAAAGAGAAAAAAAATTTCAAAAATCTAAGAAATGTCTTTTGAGAAGATTTTTCTTCCAAAGAAAACAAGCGCTTATGAAGGTGATAAAATAGACAACTTAGGACACACAGTTTTAAAAATAATATGATTAAGTTTTAAGAAAAGATATTCATTGTTAATCATCCCAATAGTTGATACAAGATATTTAAATCTATGTTCATCAAAAGCTTTGGTAAACAGATCAGCATATTGTTCATTTGTGTTAACTTTGACTAGTTTGATTAATCCCTTTTCAAAGTTATCTCTAATCAAATGATACCTGATATTGATATGCTTTGTCCTTGAGTGCTGCACAGGATTTTCTGTGAGTGAGATTGCACTGTTGTTGTCTATGTGGATAGGAGTCTCCTTGAAGTTGAATCCATAGTCCAGCATCTGATTTTGAATCCAAAGCACTTGAGCACAGCAGCTTACAACAGTAATGTATTCAAGCCTCAGCAGTTGATGCACACACACAAGATTGTTTCTTACATTGCCAGGAGACTATTCTTCCACCAAGAAATTGACATCCCCCTGATGTAGACTTTGTAGTCATGTTGCAACCACCATAGTCACTATCTGTATAAGCATACAGATTAAAATCAGAATTTTTTGGATACCAAAGGCCAAGTGATGGAGCACCTTTGAGGTATCTTAAAATTCTTTTGACAGGTACTAGGTGTGACATTTTGGGGTTGGCTTGATATCTTGTACAAATGCATGTAGCAAACATGATATCTGGCCTACTAGATGTGAGGTGCATAAGAGACCTAATCATTGCCTTGTAGAGATGCTCATCAACACACTCCCCTCAAGATCAGGTCCAATGTAATGATTTCTGGCTATGGGTGTCTTAGCAACCTTACAATAAGTCTTGTTTTTAAGTACGTCTTGTACATACTTTGACTAACTTATGAAGATGCCATTGTCAACTTGCTTCACTTTGAGTTCCCCCATGGCACTCATTTCAAACCTGTCCTTCAACAGCTTCTCAAAGTATTTGCAGAGCTTTTGATTCCAAAGATAATGTCATCAACATATACTTGAACTAGCATTATGTCATTTCATGTTCCTTTGATGAAGAGAGTTCCATCTATAGTACCCCTTTTGTAGCCATGCTAACAGAGATACTGAGATAGAGTCTCATACCACTTCCTTGGTTCTTGGTGCAACCCATAAGGAGCTTTATCAAGCCTGCAGACATAATCAGGATGATCAGAATTTGCAAACCCAGGAGGTTGTCTGACATACACCTCTTCAACAATCACCCCATAAAGAAAATCACACTTGACATCAAGTTGGTAGACTTTGAAGTTCTTGGATGCAACAAATGCTAGGAATATCCTAACAGCTTCAAGTCTTGCTACAGGAGCAAAAACTTATGTATAGTCAATTCCTTCTTTTTGAGTATACCCTTGAATAACTAGTCTGGCCTTGTTCTTGATGACAAGTCCTCTATCATTTTTCTTATTCCTGAAAACCCTTTTGGTTCCTATGGTAATCCTCCCTTGAGGAAGAGGACATAGGTTCCAAACCTTTTGCCTTTCGAATTGAAGCAGCTTCTCTTGTATAGCTTCAACCCAACTTCCATCCTTAAGAGCCTCATCAATTTTCTTTGGCTCTATCTGGGACAAGAAACAAGAGTGAAGACAAACATTTGCTTCATGGGTTTGTCCTCTTTTTCACACCACAGAATCAACATATCCAATGATGTTTGTGGTAGGATGAGACTTGTGGATCCTTAGCTGAGGGATCACAACAAGTTGCTTAGACAGATCTAAATTTGAGAAATTTTGATCTGGTAAGAAAGATTCACCCTCCATGCAGGACGGGTGAAAGGTATGCACTTACAACACAACAACACAATGAGGAGAGTTGTTTAGAACACTTAACAGATCAAATAGGGAACTGTGAAGGATGCTAAGAACACAAGTAAATGTGAGACAGAACAAGATTGCAATCAACACAAGTATTTGGTTTTCAAGAATGCTGTGTATTGCTTCTCAAGTTCTATTACAAGTTACAAAGCATTGATGGAAAGTTGCAAGTACTTGAGATACTATATACTACATCCTACAGCCGGCCATACTTTGAAGGCCAGCTAGATACAATTGACTAGACAACTATCAAATGTAGAGTCAAAAGGTATATCTGCCTTTTGACTTGTGTCTATGACATGCCATAGCTCACATCCTAATATATTACAAAAAGGATAAAAGTACATAAAGTAGAAAGCATGGACTCAAGACCTCAATGTACAGTTACCAAAGGCATGGACCTTTCACCAACTCATGTTAGTTGGTGACTTTACAGATTTGCAGCGGAAAGGTGGTCCAGCTTTATGGTAAAGTACATCAGATAAAGGCATATATCTAAAAGTCTTTGGAAGAAATCTGTCTTCACTCTTTGGCTTTGGAAGACTTTGTCTTTGAAGCTTCGGAAGACTTCACTTTTGGCTTCGGAAGATGTTGGTCTTGGCTTCGGAAGATTTTACACTTAGAATATTTATAGTTCATGGTGTAAGACTTCCTAAGCATTTCTACTCCTGTTCTTTAGTGCATGCTTGCAGAGAGACTTTGGATGTTTTGGTTGCATTAGACTTATAGGAATCCTTACACTCCACATCAGCACACTTATCAAGATTGACTTGATCCAATGAGTATGTGACATTATTGATGTTGTCTTTAATGGAGTGGTTATCAGCATCAAGAATTTCTTGATCACTTTCACCACCACCATTTTCTCCAACATTTGAAGCTCCTTCCTCTAAGTTTTATGCCTCTAAGCTAGAATTTGAAGGCATCCCGGAAGTATCTGAAGGGTTTGTTATGAACATAAAAACAAGTTTAACCATTTAAACTTTCAGAAAACGCAGCGGATATATAGCTTTAAAACCGATTTTAAAAGCTGAAAAATATGTTATTTAAGTGACCATACAAGAGTAAAACAAACCCATAATCAAAGGGATCTTTAATATGTGAATGAACAAGCTATGAACATCTATAAAGCTACATAAAATCACAGCTACATAGAGCTGTGATATACTACCTTTATTCAACTGCAAAGTCGACCAAAAGAGGAGAATGAGATGCAAGAAACTCGGCCAAGGCTCCAAGGAAGGACCCCTCAAGTTAGTATACCCCAAGCACTATCACAAAACACCTTAGTTGCTAGGATTGAACACCAAAAACGAAGGGAGACACTTCTGAGAAATTTCCAGCCGAGTTCTTCTTCAACCAAAGCAAGAAAACCTTTTTTCTTGTGTGTTCTTTTGCATGTGAGAGAGAGAGAGAGGAGATGGAGTGAATGAGTGTGTAAAGATTAGTCTTTCCAAGACAAAATAGAAGCAAAACCAAAGGCCCTAGGGGCGGCCGAATGGTTTGAAAAATTTGGGTTTTTCCCCCAAAACCAAATAATAATATGACACATTAACAAGTCATATAAAGGGTGTTCTTTTAATAAACCTTTATTAAAGTAACACTTACACACTCACTTATTGTTTGATGTTATTTAAACAACTTAAATAACATTACAAACAACATCAATAAACAAAATATCCATATAAATTGTTTAATCTCATATGCAACTTATTTAGAAAACCCATTTTCTAAATTTAGTGTTATTATTTAATTGCATGATCACATCATCAAATAAATATTAATTGGTGTTTGCTAAGCTTGTTATTGGGTATAACCCGACTTGGATCATAACGTACTAACCACATCAATATTCTAAGTGTCTTGGGCATATAGAATCCTACAATCTCCCACTTGCCCAAGATTCATAGAAGATTGATGCAAGCAGTAAATACCGCCTAACAACGGTTTACTACCCTTAATACGCATGACTTATAGCCATTCAATAACATCATCCCTTTCAAGTACCCTACTTGAAATGATTTAGGTGAATCAATCATCTATCCTTTTGTTTCAGATGTCATGTTAAATCCAAGAACACAGAATGATCATTTCTTGTTGATTTAACTTGTCAGGCCTTAGACATCTAACTCTCAACGAATAAGAGGAACAAATTCCATCTTGACTACATACGTTTCTCACAAAACACCTCGTGTTATACCTGAACATACCCTTATGTACTGTCCACTATTTCAGGATAGTGAAGAATGAGCTCAAGGTATAAAACTTGGTGAATATCAAAACCCAATATGTATCTCAGTCTGAGGATACCAAATGATATTCGCCTTTACTCAAATTTACTTATGATCAATCAAAAGATTCCATGTAGTGAAATTTGAGATGCGGGTTAGTCCAATATTTGTATCCCACAAATATCTATGAACCTTGGTGGCAACCCATTGCCATATATTCATCCTTATGAATATCAACCAATCCAAGTTCATAATAATCTTACTTTCACACTTGTTCCCACAAGTATGAGGACTACGGACATTTAGAGTAAACATTTTACTCATGGATAAAACATGCTAATTTGGAACATTAATTGAAACATTATAACCAAATAATTTTATTCAAATAATAAAGAGTTCCATATATCCAAATACAAAATGTACAGATCAAATCCAATCACTAGAATATCGAAGTCCCATCGAAGTCACGCACATTGACAATCATGGACGTCATAGTTTGATGAGCTTCGTGATGAGGATCCGCATATTTTGATCCGTGTGAACTTTGCGAATACATATCTTTCCCTTTTCAACTTCATCCCGTATGTAGTTGAATCTCTGCTCAATGTGCCTAGTCTTTTGATGAGCACGGGGTTCCTTGATTTGAGCAATCGCACCCTCGTTGTCACAAAAGATCTCTAGGGGTTCCTGAATGGAAGGGACAACCCCTAGATCGGCAATGAATTTCTTCAACCATGCAGCTTCTTGAGCTGCCAATGAGGCGGCGACGTATTCTGATTCTGTAGTTGATAGAGCCACCACATCCTGCTTGGAGCTCTTCCAAGAGACAGCTCCTCCATTCAGAATGAAAATGTATCCCGATTGTGACCGTGAATCGTCACGATCGGTTTGGAAACTCGCATCCGTGTAACCTTTTACAACGAGCTCCTCGTCACCAGATCCATAGATCAGGAACATATCTCTTGTCCTCCTTAGGTACTTAAGTATGTTCTTAACAGCCATCCAATGACTGTTTTCAGGATTTTGCTGGTAACGGCTTGTCATGCTAAAAGCGCATGACACGTCCGGTCGAGTGCATATCATTGCATACATGATGGATCCAATAGCAGATGCATATGGGATTGCCTTCATTTTATCTTGCTCATCCTTTGAGCTTGGACATTGAGTCGTACTCAATATCGTTCCTCTTTGAATAGGTACGGTACCTTTCTTAGAGTTCTCCATCTTGAACCTTTTCAAGATCTTATCAATATATGCACTTTGATTCAAACCAATCAACCGCCTTGATCTATCCCTATAGATCTTTATTCCTAGAATATAGGCGGCTTCACCAAGATCCTTGATGAAAAACAACTTCCAAGCCAGGTTTTTACACCTTCCAAGGTTGGAATGTCATTTCCAAATAGTAGTATGTCATCAACATACAATACTAGGAAAGTTACTGTGCTCCCACTAGCCTTCTTATACACACAAGCCTCATCAGCGTTTTTGATGAAGCCAAATTTCTTTACTTCCCCATCAAAACGGTGATTCCAGCTTCTCGATGCTTGTTTCAATCCATAGATTGATTTCTTTAACTTGCATACTTTATTAGGATGTTTTGGATCGACAAAACCTTCAGGCTGAACCATATAGACATCTTCCTCAAGATATCCATTTAGGAAAGCGGTTTTGACATCCATTTGCCAAATCTCATAATCATAATGAGCAGCTATGGCAAACAATATCCTTATAGACTTTAGCATCGCAACAGGTGAGAAGGTTTCATCATAATCAACCCCTTGAGTTTGAGTGAAACCCTTTGCTACAAGTCTAGCTTTATAAGTATCCAAGTTTCCATGCATATCGGTTTTCTTCTTGAAAACCCACTTACTTCCAACTACCTTGGAATTAAGAGGTGGTACAACAAGTTCCCAAACTTGATTGTCATACATGGATTGCATCTCAACGTTCATGGCCTCAAGCCATTTGTCACAATCCAAATTGGACACTGCATCATGGTATGTGGTTGGTTCATCTGAATCTACCACATAGCATCCATCCATGAAAAATCCGTATCTTTCAGGTGGATTACTAGTTCTACCACTTCTGCGAACGTTTTGCGTGTATTGATCAACCATTTGATCATCCTCAACATCCTCATGTTGAGTGCTAGTTTTAACCAAACGTGCATCGGGTTGTGGTTCTTGATCCTCCTCAAGATCCACTGTTCTACTGCTAGTTCCTTCCATAAGGAACTTTGCTTCTAAGAACTCACCCTTTCTGGCAACAAACACCTTTTGTTCCAGTGGATCATAGAAATAATATCCCATAGAATCTCTAGGATATCCAATAAAGATACACTTGGTGGATCGGACTTCCAATTTGTTTGGGGTGGGAGTCTTAACATAAGCCTCACAACCCCAGACCCTTAAGTATGATAGGGATGGAACCCTTCCATGCCATATCTCAAAAGGTGTCCTTTCCACCTTTTTGGTTGGGGCCATATTTAGAATACGGGCCGCGGAGAGCAAAGCGAAACCCCAAAATGATAGAGGTAATGTGCTTCTAGCCATCATAGATCGGACCATATCCAATAAGGTTCGATTCCTCCTCTCAGACACACCATTATGTTGTGGTGTTCCAGGTGGAGTGAGTTGTGAGACAATCCCACAACTCCTAAGATGATCTTGAAAACATCACTTAGGTATTCACCTCCTCTATCGGTACGGAGAACTTTAATTGACTTGTTGAGTTGATTTTCAACTTCATTCTTGAAGATTTTGAACATTTCAAAAGCTTCATCTTTGTGCCTTAATAAGTACACATACCCATAGCGACTATAATCGTCGGTAAAGGTAATGAAGTATCTTTCACCATTCCTAGTCATTGGCTTAAAAGGACCACATACATCCGAATGTATGATTCCTAATAAATCTTTTGCCCTTTCGTTAGTTCCACTAAAGGGTGCCTTAGTCATCTTTCCTTGTAAACAAGATTCACAAACATCAAATGAATCACATTCATTTGTTTTTAAAAGACCATTCTTTTGAAGTGTTTGTAAACGTTTCTTGTTTATATGGCCAAGACAACAATGCCAAAGATAGGTATCACTCAAGTCCAACTTGAGTTTCTTGGTGTTAGTTTGGTACAATGAGCTATTTAAAGTATTTTCATGAACCAATTCATAAATACCATTAATGGGAATAGCTTTAAAATAGAACATACTATTTAAAGAAACATGAATATCATTTTCAATAAAGGATAATACATATCCAAATTGTTTTAACAGGGCTACAGAGATAATATTCCTAGTCAAACTAGGAGCATACAAAACATTGTTCAAAATCACTTCCAAACCATTTGGAAGTTTCAAGATGTAGTCACCACGGGCTTCAACTTGAACTTTAGCCCCATTGCCCATGTAGAGGCTTACATCCCCTTTCTTGAAGTCACTACTTCTTTTGAACCCCTACAACAAATTGCAAATGTGAGTTCCACATCCGGTATCTAATACCCATGTGTTAGAGGATATTATGTTTAAATCAATATGGATCATGTATATTGTACCTGAGGTCTGCCCGGCATCCCTCTTTGCTTTCAACTCTTGGAGATGGACGGGACAATTCCTTGCCCAATGTCCAATCTCCCCACACTTGAAGCATGGGTCGTTAGTAGCAACCTTTTGCTTTTTCTCTTGTGGTTTGGGTGGTACCCTTACCACCCCTTTCCCCTTTCCCCAAACGGGTCCCTTACCCTTGGCAACCTTTGCCTTGGGTGCGGGATAAGGCCTTTTCTTGTTCCCACCTTCATTGATGGTGAGAACGGGTAAAACCCTTTTACCCATGGCCGCCTCGGCCGTTTTCAGCATTGAGTGAAGCTCACCAATGCTTTTGTCCCAAGCATTCATGTTGTAGTTCAACACGAATGTCTCGAACTTCTTGGTAAGGCCATTAAGGATCAAATCCGTGGCCAATTCCTTCGAGACGGGACAGTTAAGCCTCTCGAGGCGGTCAATATGACTTTTCATCTTAAGAACATAAGATGAAACAGATTGGTTGTCGTCCATACGACATGCATGGAGTGCTCGAACCGTTTCGAAGCGCTCAACCCTCGCTGCTGCTGTTGGAACGTTTCCTTCAGCTGGGTTATCATGTCATAAGCTCCGTGATGTTCATACTCCTTTTGGAGATCCGGAGTCATGCTCGCTAGCATGAGACAAGACACTTGGACGGAGTCCTCAGTGTACTTCAACCAATCGTTGAAGGCCTCCTGATCATCCTCGCTAGGTTGATCGGGGATAGGGTCGTCTAAAACATACGATCTTCTCTCTTGCTTGAGAACGATTCTCAAGTTTCGATACCAATCGATGAAGTTGTTATGATTTAGACGTTCCTTTTGGAGGATCGCTCGTAGAGATTGGTTGGACGCGGATGAGTTATCGGAATTATCATTATTTGAGGCCATCTACAAAAATTAACAAAGTTTTATTTTAGTATTTTCGATATTGTAATTTTAATATTAAATGCCTTTTAAGGTCTTTCATATTAAAATCTAGAACCCAACATTACATTTAAATTGTGGTTAGGTGACCTTTATCCCACGTTTTAAATTAATAAGGTGGTCAACGTTTGACAATTGCAACCATTTGCAACTTCTAGAAATATGGGATCGACTTTGAAACATCATATGTAAAGTCGGCATGTTAATCCCATCAACACCATTTGGAAACCACATCGTAGGTGATCCATTTGACATGATTTGCAAATCAAGACACCCTACTTACACCCACGTGTGAGTTTGCCAAAACAAGTGGTTAGGTGACCTTTATCCCACAAATAAGGCATTCTCACCTCAAGTCACAAGTTCCCTCAAAATGGTTAGGTGACCTTTATCCCACTAAGAGTTCCCAAGTGACTCAAGTGTTGTGTAAAAGGACGGTGTTGATCTTGTTGAAAAAAAAGGTTTAGAGGTTTCAAAATACAAGTTTAGAAAACTCTATGTACTTGTATTTGCATGCTTTCAAATACAAGGTACCCTATGGTTCTTTGATTAAAACCTATTTTAATCTTTAAAATCATTAAATCATTTTAATAACTTTATATAAATTTAAGAACCATCAATTTTCAGCTTGTAAGTTTGTTAATGAGTTTGTTATGAATATCCAAATATCAACCAAACAATCAAACAACAAACAATCAACCAAGCATAAACCATATGAGCATATGTGCATAACCATAGCATCTAAAGTGGTCCACACTTGTTTGCCATCACAAGTGTGGTCCATAGGACATTCCTAAGGGTCACAAACAAAGCATATAGAAAACTTCCAAAAGCCTCCCACTTGAAACCGCATCCAAAATGCTCCATGTTTCTTTCATGACCTTCCTTTGTGCTTCCAATGTGAATGTCTTCATATTACAAGATATAAAGTCCTAATACAAGATATCTAGTAAAATGAAGATACACCTAATCTATTTATTACAACCCAATAATAAATAAATTACATTTGAAACAAAGCACAAACAACAAATAATACAACCCAATTGAATGAATGAATACAACCATCACAAACATCCAAACAATCACAAGGTCAATAGCTAGGTTATGCACTAAAACAAGCATCTATCATATCATCCAAAATATAATGAAAACCCCACTTAAAACCACGAAATTTCAGCCAACACAAACTGAAATTTCGGGTTTTATTTTGTCAAAACAAAACAAACAACAAACATGTATATCTTTCAAAGTTTAATCACAAGCATGTGTGATATGACTTTGAAAGGTTGGGGTTTCATATCATATGAACTTAGCAGCCCAAAATCAGCCTATACTAAGATTATTATCATCCTTTAAAACCTATTTAAAAGGACAAAACAAGCAAGTCATCCACATAACCGGCTCTTGATGCCATTGAAGGGTTTGTTATGAACATAAAAATAAGTTTAACCATTTAAACTTTCAGAAAACGCAGCGGATATATAGCTTTAAAACCGATTTTAAAAGCTGAAAAATATGTTCTTTAAGTGACCATACAAGAGTAAAACAAACCCATAATCAAAGGGATCTTTAATATATGAATGAACAAGCTATGAACATCTATAAAGCTACATAAAATCACAGCTACATAGAGCTGTGATATACTACCTTTATTTAGCTGCAAAGTCAACCAAAAGAGGAGAATGAGATGCAAGAAACTCGGCCAAGGCTCCAAGGAAGGACCCCTCAAGTTAGTATACCCCAAGCACTATCACAAAACACCTTAGTTGCTAGGATTGAACACCAAAAACGAAAGGAGACACTTCTGAGAAATTTCCAGCCGAGTTCTTCTTCAACCAAAGCAAGAAAACCTTTTTTCTTGTGTGTTCTTTTGCATGTGAGAGAGAGAGAGGAGATGGAGTGAATGAGTGTGTAAAGATTAGTCTTTCCAAGACAAAATAGAAGCAAAACCAAAGGCCCTAGGGGCGGCCGAATGGTTTGAATAAATTTTGGGGTTTTTCCCCCCAAAACCAAATAATAATATGACACAATAACAAGTCATATTAAAGGGTGTTCTTTTAATAAACCTTTTATTAAAGTAACACTTACACACTCACTTATTGTTTGATGTTATTTAAACCAACTTAAATAACATTACAAACACATCAATAAACAAAAATATCCATATAAATTGTTTAATCTCATATGCAACTTATTTAGAAAAACCATTTTCTAAATTTGGTGTTATTATTTAATTGCATGATCACATCATCAAATAAATATTAATTGGTGTTTGCTAAGCTTGTTATTGGGTATAACCCGACTTGGATCATAACGTACTAACCACATCAATATTCTAAGTGTCTTGGGCATATAGAATCCTACAGTATCAGCATGATTTGTCATTGATGTGCTGGTAGAAGCTTCATTTGCAAGATTTAGTTACCACTGGAGCTGACGATGTGTAGCTTGAAGGTATTCTTAGCTCAAATCTTGTGTCAGGATCACCTGTAGGTAGTATATCTGTGGACACTGAAACTTTCTCACAAAATTTGTTAAAACAGTTGGTAACTAAATCAAGATCAAGATGGGCTTATGAAGGTGATAAAATTGATAACTTAGAAAACATAGGTTTTCGAAATAAAATTGAGTTAAGTTTAAGAAATTCTATTCAAAGTTAATCATCCCAGTAGCTGATACAAGATATTTAAGTCTTTGTTCACCAAAAGCTTAATTGAGCAAATCAGCATATTGTTCATTTATGTTAACTTTGACTAGTTTGATTAAGCCCTTTTCAAAGTTATCTTTAATCAAATGATACCTGATATTGATGTGTTTTGTCCTTGAGTGATGCACAACGTTCTCTCTAATAAAGATAGCGTTGTTGTTGTTTATATGGATGGGAGTCTCTTTGAAGTTGAATCCTTAGTTCAACATCTGATTATGAATCCAAAGCAATTGAGTGCAACAGCAAGCAGCAGCAGTTGATGGAAACACACAAGATTGTTTTTTGTAGTGCCATGAGACTATCCTTCAACCAAGAAATTGACATCCCCCAGATATGGACATTGCAATCATGTTGCTGCCACCATAGTCACTATCTGTGTATGCATACAATTGAAGTCATAGTTCTTTGGATACCAAAGGCTTAGTGTTAGAGCACCTTTGAGATATATTGAAATCCTCTTGACAGCAACAGGTGTGACATCTTATGGTTGGCTTCATATCTTGCACAAATGCATATGGCAAATATGATATCAGGCCTGCTGGCTGTGAGGTACATAAGAGACCCACTCATAGCCCTGTAGATATGTTCATCCACACACTTCCCCTCAAGGTCAGGTCCAATGGTATGGTTTTTGGCTATGAGAGTCTTTGCAACTTTACATTCAGTCATGTTGAATCTTGTAAGTATGTCTTGCACATAATTTTATTGACTTATGAAGATGCCACTTCCAACTTGCTTTACTTGAATTCCTAGAAAGAAATTGACTTCCCCCATGGCACTCATTTCAAATCTATTCTTCATCAGCTTCTCAAAGTCTTTGCAGTGCTTTGGATTAGTTGACCCGAAGATAATGTCATCTACATACACTTGAACCGGCATTATGTAATTCCCTGTTCCTTTGATTAAGAGAGCTCTATCTATAGTACCCCTCTTGTAGCCTTTGATGAAGAGAGTTCCACCTATAGTACCCTTCTTGTAGCCATGCTGACAGAGATACTGAGATAGTGTCTCATACAACTTCCTTGGAGCTTGGTGCAGCCCATAAAGTGCTTTATCAAGCCTGCAGACATAATCAGGATGATCAGGGTTTGCAAAACTAGGTGGTTGTTTGACATACACCTCTTCATCAATCACCCCATATAAAAAGCACACTTGATATGAAATTGGTAGACCTTAAAATCCTTGGATGTATCAAAAGCTAGGAATATTCTAACAGCTTCAACTCTTGCCATAGGAGCAAAAACATTTGTGTAATCAGTTCCTTCTTCTTGTGTTTATCCTTGAACAACTAGTCTGACATTGTTCTTGATGACAAGTCCTCAATCATACTTCTTGTTTCTAAACACCCACTTGGTTCATGGGGTAGTATTCCCTTAAGGAAGATGACATAGGTTTCAAACCTTTTGTCTTTTTAATTAAAGCAGTTCTCTTACATTGCTTCAACCTAACTTCCATCCTTTAAAGGGTCATCAACTTTCTTTGGTTTTATCTAGGATAGGAAACAAGAGTAGAGACAAATATATTTGTCATGGGTTTGTCATCTTGTTCTTACCCCTTGTCAACATCTCCAATGATATTTGTGGTAGGGTGTGACTTGTGGATCCTGTGTTAAGGGATCATAACAAGTTGAGTGGAGCGATCTAAATTAGACAAATTTAGATCAGGTGATAGTGTGTCACCCACCACATCAGCACACTTATCAAGAGAACCTTGATGTAATGAGTATGTGACATCATTGATATTGTCTTCCCTGGAGTGATTATCAGTATCAAGAAACTCTTAGTCACTATCACCACTACCACTTCCTACTACAACTGAAGCTCCTTCATTTGAGTTGTGTGCCTTTGAGCTGGAATTTGTAGGCACCTTAGACATATCAGCTGAATTTGTCTTGGTTGTGCTGATAGGAACTCCATCCGCAGGGTTGGTTACCACTGGAGCTGAAGTAGTGTAATTTGAAGGTCTTCTCAGCTCAAATCTTGGGTTAGGATCTCTTGTTGATAAGATATCTGTGGACCTTGAAACATTCTCACAAGATTTGTTAAAATAGTTAGTAACTAAATCAAGATCAAACAACCAATCAGGACCATAACCTTTCACACTAAGAGTATGCTCATTGAAGGTCACAATGGCTGACACCTCAACTACTCTAGTTCTAAAATTATATACTCTATAATCCTTAGCTTGGTAAGAGTATCAAATAATGTGTCCATCATCTGATTTCTCATCAAATTTGGCTACTTGATCTTTGGTATTCAAGATGGTGCAAGGACATCCAAATGACCTGAGGAAACTAATAAAAGGTTTCCTCTTATTCCAAAGTTTATAAGGAGTTTTACCATAAGTCACAAATACTAAAACTCTGTTTTGCACATAGCAAGCACTATTCACTGCTTCTACCCAAAAGGTGATGGGCAGTTTAGAGTCAGAAAACATAGTTCTTGCAGTTTCAATTAGTGTCATGTTTCTCCGCTCAACAACACCATTTTGTTGAGGAGTCTTATAATACCCTTTTCATCACAAAATGTATCAAAGATTTGATTCTTAACCTCAGTTCATTGATCACATCTCATGGTCTTGACCTTGTAATCACATCGATTCATAATTTTCAAAATGAAATCCTTCAAGATCTCAAGAGTCTCATCCTTAGTTCTAAGGAAAAACACCCAAGTGAGTCTTGTGAAGTCATCTGTGATCACTAAACAATATGAGGTCCTTCCTAGACTCATTACACTAGTGGGGCAAAACAGATCCATATGTAACAAGTGTATGGGAGTAGTGATGGAGTTTTTTTCCTTTGGCTTGTGAGATACCTTGTGTTGCTTTCCTTTCATGCATGCAACACAATGGTCATCACTAGTAAACTCTTTCTTTGGCATTCTAGTTACCAAATTTTTCTTAATTAATTTATTCTTGTTTTTAATGTTTACATGGCATATTCTTTTATGCCGAAGGAAAGACTCATCGCTATTTGCCTTAGATAAAGGCAAAAACTTCTCCTGAACGGGATGTTTCTTGCAAGTCCATCTTGTACATGTTCCCTTTCGTGGGGGCTCTGAGCAAGATATGCTCCTCAGGAATGACCACCCTGGGCTTTTGAACAATACACTCATGCTCAGTGAAGAGCATGTTATGTCTTTGATCACAAAATTAGGATACACTCAGCAGATTGTACCCAAGCTCTTTAACAAAGTCTACCTTCTCAATGCTAAGCTTACCATTTGTGACCCTGCCCCTTCCAGTAATGTAACCTCCAGCATCTCCTCCAAAAGCAACTATCCCTCCATCAATTTTTTCAAATTATTGAAGTAAAGAATCATTGCCTGTCATGTGCCTAGAATAGCCACTCTCAATGATCCATACATTTCTTGTCTTTAGCTGTTCTTGAACAAAAAGGAGATAGTTAGTTACATTTAGAAACCCAAGCCTTGCTAGTCTTGGGCTTGTCAAACTGATTTGAAGACAATGCAACAATAATTGATCATATGTTCAAGCTTTGAGGACCATCAGCTGTTGTTGATGAAGAACTTTCAGTCACATAGTCTTTCTTTGTCTTCCACACCACCTTTGGAATCTTAGACTTGACCTTCAATACTTCAGAAGTTTTGATAACTTTGGAACTTTTTGAGACTGGACCTTCGGAAGATCTTTCTATCACTGCAACAAGCTTAAGTTCTTCGGAAGCATTCCTTTCTTTCGAGACAAACTTTTCTTCTGAAGGCAAGTTTTCACTTCTCTTCTTCTTCACTTTGGAGCTTACGAAAGGAAAGGACTTTCCTTCCGAAGCTGACTTCTTCATGATTTTCTCATAAATTTTCTTCTTAATCATATGGACAGTATTTTTAGGATTTTAAAGACAAGCTTTAGCAAGATGAGAAGTACTACCACACATGATGTAGTCGATTTGCTTTCTTCTGTGAATTTTCTTTGGGAGGAGGGGTGAACTTGATCACTTTCCATTTCCATCTTATTCTTCACACATGATATAGCAAGCTTTTTAGGGTAAGGCTTGCCTTTGGATTTGGATGGTTCAGGCTGTGTAGCAGTGGTACACACACTACTAGAAAAATAGGTCGAATAAACACTTTAGAAGCAACTTTTTTTGAATGGGTTGCATTCGACTCTAATGCAACTTTGTTGAACATAAAAGTTGCATTAGAAAATCTAAAGTAACTTTTTTCATACAAAGTTGTATAATTGTTGTGAATTTACAATCTTTTTATTTAAAAGTTACGAAAACTGGATAGTTATTATAAATTGTTTTTTCTTATCATTAATATCTCTAAATTACTTAGTTTTTTTGTTTCACCCTAATTTTACTTAAAATAAATTAAGATTTCCCTCTCGATTTCCAATTAATCTAATTCCCTGAAAATTTGAAACTTCCATCTAATTTTTGTAAAAATTTCGCTGCTAATCACATACAATTTCAGTTTGACTTATTGAATTCATGTATCAATTGCAGTTGTGACATCCGTCACCTTAAGGTCCGCCAATTAACGTGGTTTTCCGTTAACTTTCTTTGATCATTCATTCCTCATCTTTATTAACTCCTTGTGTGGATATCATGCTTGCTTTATCATCGTTGTGCTTGTGCTTTCATTGCGAACGTGTGCTATCCTTAAAAACTTTTAAAACCTTCATCATCGTAACCGCCAAATGTATCATTTTCTATATAAAATTAACATCACTAATAAAACCATTTTTAAGTTATAAATATCATTAAATGCATTTTTATAATTAATATAATTAACCTAATAAAGTTGTTTTTCAACCGAAACAGATTTGGGAAACTCGGGGGTTAAGTGCAGGGACTAAAATTGTCATTCTACAAACTTGGGTTGGGTATATAAACCCATCTCCAGCCCTAGAAATCACTATCTTCTTCATCTCCATCTTTATCTTCTTCTTCACCTCTCATCTTCATACTTGCACCAAAACCGACCCATTTGGTCTCGTTTTCGTCGTCTAGACTTCATCTAAAACCGAGTCTACTCCATTCTAGCAGGTAGACGACCTTGGTTGTCCCTTTTCTTGCTTATTCACGGCTGTCCAAACTAGGGTTTCGGGTGTTCAGGTTCAACCCGAAAGCATGAGGTCGTGTGGGTGCGTGTGAGGTCTTTTTGTGTGTGCTTCATGTTTGTGTACGTTTGTAGTGTGTTTCTAGAAGTCCTTGTTGTGTAAAACCTGTGCTCGGAGCAGCCGAAGGCTGCTCAGCCCCTCCTGCAGTCGCGATTCTGCTGTCCAAGCGACTAGGTTTGTCATGATATTGAGCCGTGCGACTGGGTGAGTCGTGTGACTGAATCATGCGTCTGAGTCAATCGTGCGACTGAGTTGTGGGACTAGGTGTGTCGTGCGACTGAGTCGTGCGACTGTGTGTATGTGTGCGATTGAGTCATGCGAGCGAATGAATGTGTGCGATTGAGTCATGCGAGCGAATGAATGTATGCAATTGTGCGTGTATCGCACGACTGAAGTCCAATCGTACGAATGAAGGTTCAGTCGTACGAATGTAGCTGATTGATACGAATGAAGGTTGATTCGTGCGTATGGACCTTTAGTCGTGCGATTGGGTGTTATGTGGTACGACTGAATGCTAGTCATAGGAATGAAGGTTCAATCGTACGAATGAAGCTGATTCGCACGATTGAGGGTTGATTCGTGCGAATGGAGTGTTGTGTCGTGCGTCTGGTCCTGTCGTGCGACTGGAGTTGTTGTGTGTGATTTTCCTTCTTGTGTGTGGTGTGTGTATGTCGTGTGATGTTAAGGTGGCATCGACACGGTTGCCATTACTAATGACAACTTTAAAATCAACATAATCAAACTTACTAATGTTATTCCAAACCGCATCAACTTAATATTTTACAAGTATCAACAACCGACTTATAACTATTAATGTTTACCAAATACATCTTCAATAACAATGAAACTTTTACTCAAATATTATCAGCAATGGCGACGATGTCTAGTACTTGGATCTACTTAAGATCTAGTACGTGTGTCTGTTTGTGTGTGTTACACGTGACCCAGCCGATACAACCCGAACCGACCGAACATTATTATGCGCTTTATACATATCATTAATGCTTAACAATAACTGTCAATAGGTGTTTGACTGTTCATTTGCATACTACATTTGCATACACATTTGCATACATTGATCATACATACTTACCACCTAACAAATGAGTTTCGTGGCCCCTTTTTACGTTTACAATATTTCAATCATTTACCACTTGGGGGAAAAGTATGCTCACCTATTTTCAATGCTGTACAATTTACATACAATTTACATACTTGGAATCAACATGATACTATTTTGCAAGTACTTATCTGATACATGCTTGGGTCTGCTGTGTGGTTCTTTCTTTGCAAATATTTAATTCCAGTGTAGGAACCGACGGATAGGTATTGGTAGTACTACTAGGTTGACACCCCCACCCTTGTTCGTTGGTATACTAGTTAGTACCATCAGTGGCCAGGAACGGGCCCTTAGGTGAATATATTCTAACAATATCTTTGTGTACGTCACTAGGTTTATTTGCAAAGCTCATTGTCATGTGATTTTACTTGCTTATATAACTGTATTCATGGTATTCCACATCGCTTACTATATACAGCATCACTTACTTATTTACTACTTAAACCTGCGAGCTCACCAACAATTTTGTTGACCATTTTGAGCATATCTTTTCAGGTGATCATGCAAATTGAGGAATCTAGGTGTGCTGCCTTAGTGGAGACCCTAGGATGCATTTTGAGACTAAACATATTTGACAAACAATTATTTTGAAACAATTATTATAGTCTGATTTAACAACATTATTCTTTTGATACTTGTTCCCGGGTTGTGGGAATTTACATTACAATGTCATCTTTATTTGGTTATATGAATCATTTATCATGTTTACGCTTATGGCTATGTTGTCGTGAATATTGACTAAACACGACATAAGTCCCCTTGTTGTTGGGTGTCGTCATGACACGTTTGTAATCATTTATTATATTGCATCTCTATCGCTTACCATGTGTTATGACGATCTTGATCTCGTTACATCCTCGTGTTTCCGCTTTTAGCGGGGGTGTGACAGATTGGTATCAGAGCCATTGGTTATAGAGAATTAGGCAACACGCTTGACCTAGACTATAACCTAACCTTCATGTAGATTTGCATGCTAGGATCTCTATGCATATTATATCTCGTGTATGTGTTCCTCGTTACTTGATTCGTTTATCTATCTGTTATGTGATCTTTTAACCCTATGAGAGAGCCATTGTGCTCACTCCTTATGGGATGCTTCAATTGGATCTTCCGTTCCCTCTGCGCGCCGAGTTAGTTTATCAAATCCGGGTATTAAACCCGAAGAGATCTTCACAGATCATGCTATTGCGCTTGACCTCGGACATTGAGATTAACCCTGAGGAGGTTATGTCTGAAACCTCGAAAGAGGAGGAGATAGACAACATCCGCTAGACTAAACGTGATTATATACATGGATTTACAATTGATATGATGGACTATTGTTGAGACATTATCAATTCATGGTGTGAGACCTACACGACTTGCATGCGATGTGTGGTGATAATAAGTGTGATATTAACTTGGAATACTGGACTTGATGAGTGTTATGGATAATACACTTTGAAATGATTTAAGCTTATGTGTTTACTACTTTTATGCTTAGAAAATGCCGCCTCGAAGAGTTACCCGCAACAATAGTGGCAGGAGTGAAGCCCCAAGGGGCAGAGGCAGAGGTAGAGCGCCAAGAACAAATGATGGTCCTGCCAGTAATAATCAGGGAAGAGGAGACTCTGATATGGCAGCTCTGATCGCTCAACAGTTGGCCGCACTGATTCCTACTATCTTGGCCCAAGTGAGCGATGCACTCTAGCAACACCACCCCCACGGGGATGGTGGCAATGATAATAAGGATAATGGAGAGAGAGGTCAAGGTGGGATCGAAACTGAAGTAAGAAATGGAAACCCGATTGGAAACGAAAGCAATCAGGAGACCGGGAATGGTGGAACACCTGGTATTGAGACTGGGGTTGTTAATACTAGACGAGGGTTGAAGATAATGTATAGGTTGGACTCACCTTAGTTTAGATTGCTTATTTTACTTTTAATAGGAATTTTGTTAGTTTCCTTTTGTATGTACTTAGATTTGTGTAGTTTAGCAGTCTAGCGAAACTGTGAGCGAAACTGTAAGTTCGTTCACAGTTTGCTGTTTTTGTTTACATGAAGAATTTAAGTTCTGCCGGCGAAACTATAGTATCAGCAGGACAGTTTAGCTGTCTGCGAAACTAAGACTGCTATATATACTCTTGTTAATTTTCATTGTAGGGTAAGCTTGCGAAACCCTAATCGTGGATCATTGTTGCAAGTTGCCTTTTTCAAGCAGTTATTACACAGAAATATCATTGTGCTTTTTGTTATTGATTGTCATTGATCATTGTCTTATCAAGTATGAGTTAGTATTGTGTTCAATCTTCTCTATTATCATTTTTTAGCATGCTTGTTGGATATTGAGCGATTCTTCACATCATTTGCACTGTTATTCGATCACATGGACCAACATGGGTGTTCATACAAAGAGTTTGTGGCCTGCAAACCGAGAGAATTCGACGGGAAAGGTGGGGCGATAGCCCTAACCAAATGGCTTGAAAAGATGGAGGCAGTGATTGACATCAGTGAGTGCCTCGACAGCCAGAGAATTAAATATGCCACATGTTCACTGCAGGGCAAGGCCCTAACCTGGTGGAACACCCAGGTTCATGCCCGAGGAAGAGAATCAGCGATGCAGATGTCGTGGATGAGTTTAAAGCTTTGATCACCGAGGAATACTGCCCCCTCAATGAGATGCAGAAACTGGAGCATGAATTCTAGAATCATGCTATGGTGGGGGCCGGGCACACAGCTTAAACTGACCGTTTTCATGAGCTGGCAAGATTAGTTCCACATCTGGTCACGCCGGAATCAAAGAGAATCGAGAGGTACATTTGGGGACTTGCACCTCAAATCCGAGCAATGGTAACAGTAGCTGCTCCTCCTACTATTCAGAGCGCAATTCTGAAGGCTGGCGCTCTAACTGATGAGATGGTGAGAACAAGGGTTTCGGGCAGAGGAGCAGAGAAGAGAAAAGATGTTGGGGAACGAGCCGGTCGAGTGCCCGGAATTTGATAAAAAGGTCAAGACGACCAGAAATTTTGTGGCCGTGACTCAGGGTAAAAGAGAGTATGTTGGGCCGCACCCCAAATGTGACAGGTGCAACTATCATCATCCCCCAGGAATGCAGTGCCGGGTATGCGCGAACTGTAGACGCCCGAGGCATTTGGTGAGAGAGTGCAGAACAGCGCCGAATCTTGTGACACCGGTCAACGCGGTTAACCCCACCGGGAATGCCAGGGTCTGTTATGAGTGCGGAGGCCCAGATCACTACAGAAACATGTGCCCCAGGCTGAATCGGGCACCGGGTCAACAAGGGAACAACCAGCAGCAGGTGATGGCCATAGCTGGAAATCAAGGCCTGACAAATCAAGGGAATGCAGCTCAAGGACGTGCATTTATCATTGGAGCCAACGATGCCCATCAGGACCCGAATGTTGTCACGGATACGCACTTACTCAATCATCACTTCGCATCTATATTATTTGATACTGGAGCAGACAATAGCTTTATATCTTCTGAGTTTGCGCAATTGCTTGATTTGAGTCCTAGTAGGCTAGAAACTAGCTACTCTGTAGAAATGGCCAATGGTAGGGTTGTTCAGGCCGATGAGATTATTAGGAAGTGTTTGATAATATTGGAGGACCATGCCTTCGATGTAGATTTGATACCCTTTGAGCTAGGAAGTTTCAACGTGATTGTGGGTATGGATTGGTTGTCGCAAAACAGAGCAGAGATTGTTTGTCGGGACAAAGTAGTACGAATCCCCATGTCAAACGGGGAGGTACTCAAGATTCAAGGAGAATGACCGGGAAGGAACTTAAAGCTTATTTCGTCCATTAAAGCACGCCGAAGTTTACGAAAGCAGTGCTACGCTTTTCTGACTCATGTGGTAGAAAAGAAGGACGAAGAGAGGAAACTAGTAGATATTCTAGTGGTACGGGACTACCCAGATGTATTTCCTGATGACTTGTCTGGTTTGCCTCCTCCACGACAGGTGGAATTTCATATAGAGTTGGTTCCTGGAGCTACACCGGTAGCAAAGACGCCATATCGGTTAGCACCATCTGAGATGCAAGAGTTATCTAGTCAGTACAGGAACTATTGGAGAAGGGTTTTATCGATCGAGTTCCATTCACGGGAGTGAGTACCGGTATTATTTGTCAAAAAGAAGGATGGGTCGTTCCGCATGTGCATCGATTACCGTGAGTTGAACAAGTTAAACGTGAAGAATCGATATCCTCTCCCCAGGATCGACGATCTGTTTGATCAGCTGCAAGGAGCTTCATATTTCTCCAAGATCGACCTTCGTTCTTGATATCATCAACTAAGAGTTTTCGAGGACGACATACCGAAGACAGCGTTTAGAACTCGTTATGGGCACTATGAGTTCTTGGTTATGCCGTTCGGGTTGACTAACGCACCAGCTGTGTTTATGGATCTAATGAATCGGGTGTGTAAGTCTTACTTGGATAAGTTCGTGATCGTATTCATAGACGATATACTTATCTACTCCCGATCGAAAGAGGATCATGAAGAACACATTCGGGCAATATTGGAACTGCTACGGGAAGAGAAACTTTTCGCCAAGTTCTTAAAGTGTGAATTCTGGTTGCGAGAAGTGAAGTTTTTAGGTCATGTGGTTAATGAGGATGGGATTCATATAGATCCCGGCAAGATCGAAGCGGTGAAGAAATGGGATGCGCCCCAGACACCATCAGAAATACGGCAATTCTTGGGATTGGCCGGGTACTATCGACGCTTCATCGCGAATTTTTCAAAGATCGCGCAGCCATTAACCCTGCTTACTCAGAAAGACAAGAAGTTTGATTGGGGACATGCACAAGAACAAGTGTTCCAAACGTTGAAAGAGAAGTTGTGTAACGCGCCTATATTGTCCCTCCCAGACGGAACTGATGATTTTGTGGTATACTGCGATGCTTCACATCAAGGATTGGGACGTGTACTAATGCAGAAGGATAAGGTGATTGCCAACGCTTCGCGACAACTTAAAGTGCACGAAAAGAACTATACAACTCATGATCTTGAGTTGGGCGTTGTAGTATTTGCACTCAAGATTCGGAGGCGTTACCTGTATGGAACCACATGCATCATCTACACAGATCATAAGAGTCTCCAACATATCCTAGATCAGAAGGAACTTAATATGCGTCAGCGACGTTGGGTAGAGCTTCTTAGTGACTACGATTGTGAAATCCGGTATCATTCGGGGAAAGCTAACGTGGTGGCTTATGCTTTAACCCGCAAAGAACGCGATTTGAAAGTCCAAATCCAAATTGCACAAAGTGAAGCGCTGAAAGAAGAAAACCTTGCGGGAGAAGAATTCCGTGGGTTAGACAAACAAATGGTTTGCAAGGACGATGGTATACAATACTTCATGGATCGTATATGGGTACCCAGATGGGGAGGTGTACGTACCTTAGTCATGGATGAAGCCCAGAAGACGCGATATTCTATTCATCCTGGTGCAGAAAAGATGTACCACGATCTCAAGGATCTGTACTGGTGGCCAGACATGAAGAAAGACATTGCTATGTACGTCAGCAGATGCTTGACATGCTCGAAAGTCAAAGCTGAACATCAGATACCATCGGGATTATTACAGCAACCTGAAATTCCCGAGTGGAAATGGGAGAATATAGCCATGGATTTCATTACCAAACTCCCTAGAATAAGGAGCGGGCATGACTCGATATGGGTCATAGTGGATCGAATGACGAAATCAGCATATTTCTTGCCGATCCGAGAAGACTACAAAATGGATAAGTCGGCGAGATTGTACATAAAAGAGGACGTGACAAGACACGGAGTGCCGGTGTCAATCATATCCGACCGTGACAGCCGATTTACTTCACGATTTTGGCAGACATTGCAGAAAGCGATGGGCACTCGAATAGATATGAGTATCGCCTATCGCCCTCAGACAGATGGCCAAAGTGAACGAACTATACAGACGCTAGAAGACATGTTGAGAGCGTGTGTAATCGACTTTGGTGGTAGTTGGGATGCTCATCTACCGTTGATTGAGTTCTCTTACAACAACAGCTACCATACAAGCATTGGATGTGCTCCATTCGAAGCATTATATGGAAGGAAATGCAAATCTCCTGTTTGTTGGGCCGAGATTGGTGTAAGTCAGTTAACAGGCCCAGAGATCATTCAAGAAACAACCGACAAGATCTTTCAAATCAAAGACCGACTGAAAGCTGCTAGAGATCGCCAAAAGAGCTATGCCGACAACCGTCGGAAGCCTCTAGAATTCAAGATTGGGGATCGAGTCTTAATTAAAGTCTCCCCTTGGAAAGGAGTCGTTCGGTTTGGAAAGAAAGGGAAGTTAGCCCCAAGATACGATGGACAGTTCGAGATTACAGAAAGAATCGGTCCAATGGCTTACCGATTAATGTTGCCACAAGAACTCAGCGGCGTGCATGATACTTTCCACGTGTCAGACCTCAAGAAGTGTTTGGCCGACGAATCCCTTCACGTGCCAATTGAGGAAATCGAGATTGACGAGAAGCTTCATTTTGTTGAGGAACCCATTGAGGTCATGGATCGAAAGGTCAAGCAACTGAAGCGTAGTTGAATACCTATTGTTCGCGTAAGATGGAATTCAAAACGAGGGCCAGAGTTTACATGGGAACGGGAAGATCAGATGAAACTCAAATATCCACATCTATTCGAGGATGACACTCTTGGACCTAAGTCCAGCTGACTTTCGGGACGAAATTCTCTCATCTGGGGGATACTGTGACATCCGTCACCTTAAGGTCCGTCAATTAACGTGGCTTTCCGTTAACTTTTTTTGATCATTCATTCCTCATCTTTATTAACTCCTTGTGTGGATATCATGCTTGCTTTATCATCGTTGTGCTTGTGCTTTCATTGCGAACGTGTGTTATCCTTAAAAACTTTTAAAACCTGTATCATCGCAACCGCCAAATATATCATTTTCTATATAAAATTAACGTCACTAATAAAACCATTTTAAGTTATAAATATCATTAAATGTATTTTTATAATTAATATAATTAACCTAATAAAGTCGTTTTTCAACCGAAACAAATTTGGGAAACTCGAGGGTTAAGTGCAGGGACTAAAATTGTCATTTTGCAAACTTTGGCTGGGTATATAAACCCATTTCCAGCCCTAGAAATCACTATATTCTTCTTCATCTCCATCTTCATCTTCTTCTCCACCAAAACCGACCCATTTGGTCTCGTTTTCGTCATCTAGACTTCATCTACAACCGAGTCTACTCCATTCTAGCAGGTAGACGACCTTGGTTGTCCATTTTCTTGCTTATTCACGGCTGTCCAAACTAGGGTTTTGGGTGTTCGGGTTCAACCCGAACACATGAGGTCGTGTGGGTGCGTGTGAGGTCTTTTTGCATGTGCTTCATGTTTGTGTATGTTTGTAGTGTGTTTCTGGAAGTCCTTGTTGTGTAAAACCCATGCTCGAAGCAGCCGAAGGCTGCTCAACCCCTCCTGCAGTCACGATTCTGCTGTCCAGGTGACTGGGTCTGTCATGCGATTGAGCCGTGCAACTGGGTGAGTCGTGCAACTAAATCATGCGTCTGAGTAAATCGTGCGTCTGAGTTGTGTGACTTGGTGTGTCATGCGACTGAGTCGTGCGACTGTGTGTATGTGTGCGATTGAGTCATGCGAGCGAATGAATGTGTGTGATTGAGTCATGCGACCAAATGAATGTATGCGATTGTGCGTGTATCGCATGACTGAAGTCCAATCGTACGAATGAAGGTTCAGTCGTACGAATGTAGTTGATTCGTACGAATGAAGGTTGATTCGTGCGTATGGACGTTGAGTCGTGCGATTGGGTGTTGTGCGGTACGACTGAATGCCAGTCATACGAATGAAGGTTCAATCGTACGAATGAAGCTGATTCGCACGATTGAGGGTTGATTCGTGCAAATGGACTGTTGAGTCGTGCGTCTGGTCCTGTCGTGCGACTGAAGTTGTTGTGTGTGATTTTCCTTCTTGTGTGTGGTGTGTGTATGTCGTGTGATGTTAAGGTGGCATCGACACGGTTACCATTACTAATGACAACTTTAAAATCAACATAATCAAACTTACTAATGTTATTCCAAACCGCATCAACTTAATATTTTACAAGTATCAACAACCGACTTATAACTATTAATGTTTACCAAATACATCTTCAATAACAATGAAACTTTTACTCAAATATCATCAACAATGGCGACGATGTCTAGTACTTGGATCTACATAAGATATAGTACGTGTGTCTGTTTGTGTGTGTTACACGCGACCCAGCCGATACAACCCGAACCGACCGAACATTATTATGCGCTTTATACATATCATTAATGCTTATAATAACTGTCAATAGGTGTTTGACCGTTCATTTGCATACTACATTTGGATACTTTGATCATACATACTTACCACCTAACAAGTGAGTTTCGTGGCCCCTTTTTACGTTTACAATATTTCAATCATTTACAACTTGGAGAAAAGTATGCTCACCCATTTTCAATGTTGTACAATGTACAAACAAATTGCATACTTGGAATCAACTGATACTGTTTTGCAAGTACTTATCTGATACATGCTTGGGTCTACTCTGTGGTTCTTTCTTTGCAACTATTTAATTCCAGTGTGGGAACCGACGGATAGGTATTGGTAGTACTACTGGGTTGACACCCCCACCCTTGTTCGTTGGTATACTAGTTAGTACCATTAGTGGCAAGGAACGGGCCCTTGGGTGAATATATTCCGACAATATCTTTGTGTACGTCTCTAGGTTTGGTTGCAAAGCTCATTGTCATGTGATTTTACTTGCTTATATAACTGTATTCACGGTATTCCACATCGCTTACTATATACACCATCACTTACTTATTTACTACTTAAACCTGCGAGCTCACCAACAATTTTGTTGACCATTTTGAGCATATCTTTTCAGGTGATCATGCAAATTGAGGAATCTAGGTGTGCTACCTTAGTGGAGACCCTAGGATGCATTTTTGAGACCAAACATATTTGACAAACAATTATTTTGAAACAATTGTTGTAGTCTGATTTAACAACATTATTCTTTTGATACTTGTTCCCGGGTTGTGGGAATTTACATTACAATGTCATCTTTATTTAGTTATGTGAATCATTTATCATGTTTACGCTTATGGCTATGTTGTCGTGAATATTGACTAAACACGACACAAGTCCCCTTGTTGTCGGGTGTCGTCATGACACGCTTGTCATCATTTATTATATTGCATCTCTATCGCTTACCATGTGTTATGACGATCCTGATCTCGTTACATCCTCGTGTTTCCGCTTTTAGCGGGGGTGTGACAGCAGTGCCCAAGAGCAAATCATGTACAACCTAGTTGAAATCACGTTGTAGTTGCACGAGAGAACAATCACAAAATTGTGTGATACTGATCAAATTGATTACTGCACGAGAGTTACATTTTTTTTTTGAATTTGATATGTATGTATTAAATAAGATTTGTATGAGATTTCTTCCTTCATTGAAGTTCTAAATGAGTTTTTTAGAAAACCAGTTTATGGATTTCCATAAGTTAACAAATTTTGATCTAGGATGCGTTCTTTTGATGAGTCACGAACTTGATTTTTTCTATTTGATGGAATCATACGTGCCCTTTCAACTGTTAGTTAATCAATGTTCTTTTTCGAATTGAGTTTTGAGGAATCATCATTTCTTGTATTTTACTTTTCTTGTATACAACTTTGATAAATCAATTATAGTGACTTTTGTTAATGCAATCAAACACAGAGTCTAATTTTAGTGGTGTATAGATATGCAATATATGCAAATTATAATTATGGCAAGCTCTCAACTAACTGTACTTTCCACTATGTTAGGTAACATTTAATTCTTCAAAGGACAAATTAGGTTCATTAGCTATTGTTTTATACATGCCCTTTCAACTGTACTTTCCATTTGATGGAATCATACATGCCCTTTCAACTGTACTAATGTATTATATTCAAGCATATAACTATTGAATTTGATATAATAATATTAATTGAGAACTGCTAGCTTTCTTGTGATTTATGTCATTACTAGAATCTTAGTACCTGCTGTGTTTTGCTTTTTGGTTAATAGAAATTATTAAATAAACAACCAGATAAGCATGAAATGTCATAACTAATCAAGATAATTACAATCATGCTTTTAATTTACAATACTTAACATGTGTGTGACAACCGACCTCCAGGTTGTTACCCTAACCCTAGATTACTTGCATCATTATCCATGCTATGAGTGCTAATAACTGAAACTATACAACCCTACTATGAAATTGGAAACAATTCTTACTATTTGATGTAAATTATGATTTCATGTGATTTTTACTTTTGATTTTTAACCAACTTAGGTTTCTACCTTTTTAAAAATTAGTGTTCCGGGAATGTCAACTAGTCACCCTTACAAAATTAAACTCAAGAGAAGACAATTAAAATGTGAGCATACACACTCACACTTGCATAATTTCGGCCATGCATGCATGGGTATGCATTAGCCACCTCAAATCACCTTCCACTAAATAATACATAATACCCAATACTACAAATTACACTACACAATATTAATTTACAATTAAAATTAAATCAAAACTCTTCCCCACTACACTCCAAGAGCGGCCGCCCCTCCCTCACCACTCTCCTCTCCTCTTCACACCACCCCTCTCACCCACTCATAGTTCATGCATTCTCTCCCTCTCTCTCTCTCCCTCTCTCCCTTAATTCGAATCATCTGGACCAAAACACACACACACATCTCACAACACTCTCCCAACAATTCTCTCTAGCCTTGTGAAGAAGAACTCGAAGACTACACCAAGAACCATTCGGCCAAGACCAAAACCGCAAAGGAGTAGCCTTGTTCACAAGATTTGGTCACACAACCGTGTTTGTTCCACCTCTCCGGCCTTAGTTCGAGTTTCTCCATCCAAGTCCAAGGAGTTTCAAGCCATTCACGGCCATCAACACCTCTAAACCGTGAGTTACATCGAGTGTAAGCTCAAGATGTCGGTTTTGTGACATTTCTCTTGTTTTCATCATTTAACATCTAAGAACCGTGTATTCCTTGTTGTAGCAGAAACATCTCACCATCATCTCATTCTTAAGGAGTTTCCAACGTTCTTGAAGGTAAACTTCATGTTATGTTAGACATTCTTGAGGTGGAAACCGATTTCCACCATGAAAACCCTCATTTTGAGTGTTTTGACATCATCTAACTTGTGAAAGCTTAAACTCTTGTAAACCAAACGTGTAACCTGCATTTTTACGACTTAATGGACTCCCAAGAACCTGTTTTTAAAAGTTCCAAGTGGCTACATACTCAAACCCACGGTTGATACATGGATTTCACCTTGAAACCTCCTTTCTACATGTAACAACACCCTCTTGAGCATTTGTTTGAAAAATCCTTTTAAACAAGACCCATAACCTACTCATGAACGACTTAATGACACCTTAAAAATCTGTTTGTGAAGTTAAACGAAGTGTTGGTAACATTTAAACTCAAGTTATGATGGTTTACACTAGTGTAATTGCCGGTTATGGCATTTTCTACATATTTGAAGCATATGGATGTATAGATCATCTAGGAAACATGTTGTGACTGAAATTTCAGTAGGTTTTAATGAATATTAGAAGTTTTAGTAATGTTTAATCTCTGGAATAAAGGACATGATGTGATTTACCCTCTTTTAGTCACTTTCGGGACCCGAAAACATGGTAAAATGACTTAAAAATAGTAAGAATATGAATTTACCATTCTTAAAAAGTATTCGAGGCTCAAAAATGATAAATAAAGTACTCTGGAGTCAATGGATAATTTAAGTGGTCAAAGACTCAAATAAATGACATTTTAACTAAAAACGGGTGCAAACCGAGCATAGTTTTTGAGAAAAATCTATAAAAATAGAGTTCAAAACTAAGATTTATAAAAATCATATGATTTCAGTAAGATAAGTGATAAAGGACCTAAAAGATTTAAAAATTCGGTCAAATGAGCTTTAAATGGTCAAACCCGGTCAAAACCGCGTATTAACGGGTCAAACGTAAAAACAAGATTTTTAACTATAAAAGGCCAATTTACTCAATTTAGGACTTAAAAATTTATAAAGAAATCTCTTAGAAAATACCTACTGGTCCAAAATTTAAATATTTGAAAACTCCAAATTACTATAAAAATTATCCGGCTTTTACCGCAACCGGGAGCGTTAAACGCGCAGTTTTCAAAATCGAACCCGTAGACCAAAGTTTTGAATCACTTACTCCATAATAATCATAATATGACTCTAATAATCTGATTTTGGACATAAATGACATAAAAGGCAAGAAACTAAACTTAAGGGTAGAAACTGTCAATTTTGAAACTTGAGGGACTAAACTGTAAAATTTTTCCAAACCTTATAACCGACTTCCAGGAAGCTAATAAACACTTGAACAATAAAATCTCTTAATATACCTAATCTAATGAAGTGAAAATCCCCCAATTTTCATGAAGACGCCTTGACTTGCCATAAAATGAAACTTTTTATACAAACCTTCGCTAAACCAAAGCCGTACCCTATAGCTAAACTCTTGACACCATTGTTGCACTTTGAATGAGTTTAGGGCAGTAGCTTATTGCTTAATATGTACTTGTTAGGGTGCTAGACTTGTGACACTTCCCGGCACATCAAGAAACTTTGATTTGGAAACCTAAGGTTAGTTCTAGTGATCCCGCTTTTTACTATTGTTTTGGGATGAAACATGCTCTACTTTTATGAACTATGATTGTGCTTTACTTGATGATACTATGTGGGATTTGTGGTTACCTGCTGATTCTTATATCATGATCATTAATTCTTTCGTGAACCGCTTGATTTATATGGATAGATCTATTTGGGGAATCCCCCACACACAGTGGCTTCCGTTCCAGGAAGGTTACCCCACTGAGATCCTGAGGGATCGTTGTGGCATGTAACAAGTTTTGTTAAGATTCTATGGTGAACCATCCGGGCAGGTAGGGTTCACTGGTATGGGGCTCAGTTTCTTCCTTCGGGAATATCCGGTAAAACACAACTTTAGAAGAGGCTAACCGGGACTGAGTGCAGGGTTGATTATGATTTTATTTTTCCCACGATGATAAACAATGATTATTTTCTTTTAATCAATGAAGGATTTATTAAGTCCTTTTGTTTTTAAACTTTAAGCACTTGAATTCACCAATTTTTTAGTTGACACAATTTTCTTTTGAGCATGTTTCAGGTAATATTTGAAGAGATCCTAGCAATTGTGAAGACCTAGACTTATCCCCGTGACATGGCATTGTCTTATTTCCTTGATGAAACAATTGAACAATTTTATATTTTGTGTTGAACAAGTACAATTTCATTTTTATGGATGATTGTAAAACTTAATTGGGGCTTGATGTGTATCTAGCCCTGTTACTTTTTCAAAACTTTAATGCCATGTGATATTCTCTCCTTTAAGCTCTTATAATGGTTTGTTTCCGCTGCCATATGTTGTTACTAGTCTTTGACGTCCCACCCTACCTGGGCCTGGGGTGTGACAATGTGAATAGAGATAATTAACTAAGTAATTAGCTTGTACTAATCTACTCTGTGACTCAGATTCATATACTAATATTATGCAAATCAATAAAGAGAACAAAATATTATAAGCCTTATGCTTGTTCAGGTTTGTGTTAATCCTTGATGTTTTGGAACATCACACATTGCTTATGTTAGTGTACATGTGTTGGAGCTGGAAAAGATAGTCTATATTATCAACACAGTGAAAGTCAACAAAAGTCAACGTCACGGGTCAAAGTCAACAAAAGTCAAACCCGACACGTTCGAGACGAGGAACCGAGACGAGATTTTGAAGATTTAAATGACTAGGAGTTTTATTGTAATAAATATATTTTGTGTGAACAAAATATATTTTGTCTTATTTTTAGTCATTTTTATGCTTTATATGTACTTTTGTGTTAATTAGCCTAAGTCTAGGGGGTTAAGTGCAATTAGTGAATATTAGTCTAGACTATAAATAGGTTAATTGTCATTAGGTTTTGGTTAATGGTTGCATGACCAATAGATTGAGGGATTATTTGTAAACAATATTATTTGCAATCTAATTGAAGATCAAAGGGGTTTTATTGTGATTATCATATTTTGATCTAATTCTTCATGATTTGATTCAAGTTTGATTATCCTGGAGTTACAATTTGGTATCAGAGCCATTTTGGATCAAATTCACTGAAGATTTGAAGATTTTTAGAGAGAGAAGTTGAGGTTTTGGTTGTTTTTGTTCATATCATGTTTTCATCAATTTCGGATCAAATTTCAGTGTTATTGATATGGAAATTGATTTAAGTTTGCTTGTTATTGGTTGGGAAAGCTCTGTTAATCATCAGGTTTCAACTCCATTAAGATTTGGGCGTTTTCAGATAGATTTCGTGTTGAAAAAGTTTTTCAGCTTCGTTCAGCGAAATTACCAGTTCATCCAGCGAAACTACGAGTTCTTCCAGCGAAACTACATCAATTATCCTCATTAAAGTTGTTTTCTGTTGTCCTGCGAAACTAGTTTCATTGAACGAAAGTTCAACAGTGCTTGTGGTTGTTTTACAAGTGAAATTGCTGCCGAAAGTATCATTGAACGAAAGTTCAAGCTTGTTCGTGCGAACTTATCAGCGAAACTAAGCCATTTGTGACCCCAGTTGCTAAGATTCTAGCGTGACATTTACAAATAATAGTTTTCCCGGGGGAGAGTTATTTTACAATTTTCAGGAAAAATATATTTTTGGGGCGTTTAATTGTTCAAAATTTTTTAATAAAATGTCATTTATTGAAGACTTTAAATCAGATAATCTCACAACGGCACAAAGCCGGTTTGACTCTTTTGCAGGTACAAAGAAAGAAAAATTGTCAGATTTAATTGATCGATTTTTGAAAGTGGCAAATAATCTAAAGAAGCATGTTCCTGATCTCAGTAATCATGAACAGATTCAAAAGCTTCTTGACTCGCTTCCGTCTGCATGGAATCATCAAGTTAAAATGCTGAAGCAAGAAAGAGGTTATGTCGACACAAAACTTATGGATTTGATCAACAAACTGAAAGAGATTGAGTTGGATATCAAACGTCGTGAGTACTATGAAGTGACATATCTAACTCCAAAGATCACTTCAAACTCCAAAGAGAAACTAGAAGAGAGATCAGATTCTGACACCAATTCCGACGGTTTACCGAAACCTGGAACTGAAGAGGTACAAGAGGAGCTTAAGCAGACATCAATGGGTAAAGGTGGAGCTGAGTTGAATGCTGAAGTTTGTGATGCTGAGAAAGAAGAGGAATGGTAGCGAAACACCAGAGTTTGCAACTATGAGAAGGCTCTTACTGCTGAAAGAGTCATCCTGGATCTTCCATACGAGACAGTTCAGGATATGTGTTCTTCTGCTTGCAAAATTCGTTTATTTGGTGTGTATAAAGCTAATAGGTTACTTTTAGATAACCAAAAGGAGTTAACCACCATAAACGCAGAACTTAAAAAGAATGAAGCCAAGTATTTCATAAAATTAAATGAAACTTTAAAAGAAAATGATCATTTAAAACGAACACTTCTTGAAAGAAATGTTGAAATTAATCTTTTAAACGAAAGAGTCACTCTGGCTGAATTTGAAACAAGCAAGCTTAAAACAAAGCTTGATAGATGGACCATATCCGGAATGAAACAGGAAGAGCTACTGTGTAAACAAAGGGGAGCTAGGATTAAAACGGGAGTGGGTTGTGGTGAAAATCCATACGTCTATCCTCCTCCTAGCACCCATTGTTACTCTCCTATGCCTCAACCTCATCCATCTAATGATTTGATTGAAGCTGCAGAAACTAATAGTTTAAATGCAGGTTTAAGCAACGTTAATCTTAAAGAGGTTAGAGATGTGAAGGATTCTCCTGTAGGTTTAGGATTCCTCAGGCAAGGGTCTGATAAGAAGATTAATGTCGATTCCACTTCTGATGCTCCAACACCAATTTCAGTTGCTTCTCCAACTTTCTTCAACAAATTCAAATCAGGTAACATTCCTTCGTTTGTTCCCGTCAGGTTTGTCAAAGATGGAACAATTGTTGAATCATCAGACAAGCAGAATCCTATAAGCGAAGCCACACAATACAATAGGAGGTGTTAATCAAGATCCTTTGGAAGCAGATCTGTGTACACGAGACTGGATAAGCTCAGATGATGAATCAATCATAGAGGAGCGTGTTGGTTCCTCTCATATCAAGATATCTCCTGACAGTGTCAAGTCTCAAAAGCTTCCTAAAATTGAATCAAGACCGATACGGGTCTCTTCTCCAATTGCAAAACAATCCAATCAACCAGTGAAGATCTCATTCCCTGTTTTGCAAATGAAACTTCAGAACAAGCAAGAATCTGCTACAAGCTCCAAGCAATCCTCATCACCACCTGCACAACACGAGACTACAAAGAATCAAAAGCCATTCAAGGCTTGTTTTGAGTGTGGAAAAGAAGGTCATGTGATAAAGAAGTGCCCTCAAAGACTTGCTTCAAATGGTAAAGGCAAAACGAATTGCTTCTCCGAATTTAAGTCTACAAAGAATATTCCAGACGGTAAAGGCAACATAGGTTGCTTCTCTGGATCAAGAGATAAGAAGCACACATCTTTGAATGGTTGGATGAAAAACCCTCCATCCAAACCTTTTCATGTGAAGCCGGTTTCACATGATACAAAGATGAAAATGACCAAAGGTTCAAAACAAAATTCTTTTCCTTCTGGTCTTAAAAAGAAAATGATTTCCAAATTTAATTAATTCAAATCCAAGTTAATTGAACCGAAACAAATTTGGCAAATTAAAAAGAAGGATACAATAATCCCCGATTGTTTAAACGGTTGTGTGCAGAAGCTTGTTACTTATCTTGATGAAAAAGGAACTTCCAGGACTACGATGGCCTGGGTTTCCCTTTCTAACTAATTTGTTAATGAGTGCAGGAACAATTCAGGAGGACTGTTAGTAATCCGGTTTACTCACAGAGATTGTTCTTGATTCAAATTTGAGGCGGAACAAACAGGTTAAGGTCATGGTATTTTATCCACAATCTGGATATTTGTATGCACAATCACCGTTCTCACTTCACAATCACTGCATATTTATTGAGAATTCATTTCTTATCTTCATATCAGTGTAGTTTGGAAGACCTTCTTTGATAAATTTTTATTTTTGTACAGTTTAAAAAAAAATTTAAAAAAATAAAAAAATTAAAAAATAATTAAAAAAATAAATACAAAATAAAAAAATTTTGCAAAAATAAAAATTTAGGGGGAGAGTATAAGTAAATAAAAATGAAAAGAGAACTGGGAACTTGATTTGAGATGATTGAGAAATTATTGTATATCTTCTTGCAATGCTTGTTTTTGCATGACTTGTGTTTTTAAAATGAGAAATGATAGTAACTGATGCTGTTATCTGATTTACATCTTATTTTTAATTGTAAATAAAAGAAAAACAATTAGATTCTTTAATGATATGCTTGGTAGACTCAGCCTGAAGAATAAAGTAGACAGCAGTATGATGATTTAAATTAAAAAATATGCTTAAGAATGTCTGGATTTACGCAATCATTTTGGCCTGCACAAAAACTGAGTCCTGACAAAAATTGGATTGAGAATTGATCTTTCTCCCACCATGATACAAATCATATAAGCCATATCTTTGAGCCGTGATTGGTGTATTTATGTGTCTTGTGTTTGTGCTAATCTCCTCTGCTGTACGGAAGTACTGACCTGGAGTGATGATCTCCTCTGCTGTACGATAGTACTGACCTGGAGCTCTCATCGGCACATGATTAAATGGTCATCTCCTTTGTTATACGTGAGTATAGACCTGGAGCTCTCACCATTTTGGTCTAAGTAGTGTCAAATCATCTAATTGCTATATTCTGTTGATAATCACTTGCACACTAATGCACACGCCTTGCTCTATAAAGAACGTAACAAAATTCAAGAAATCCTGAGGTTGAGTGAGGGTTTTCGCCAAATGATTATCATATTTTGATCTAATTCTTCATGATTTGATTCAAGTTTGATTATCCTGGAGTTACAACATGTAATTTATAGACCATACTGCAGGATCGGGTTTGTCATTTAACACTTGGATTTCTCTCAAACTCACTTATATTACACTCAAATCAGATGAAGTAGAATCTCTTCTAAGAGTTGATAATAATATAATAAGTAGCAAAGAACACAAGGAAATAATTTTCAAGGTACTTGTATATATTACTTCTCAACTCAAAGTATTACAAGACTCTTACAAGCATACAACATGAGTTACAATCAGAAACTATATATACTAGATCCTACAGCCGGATATACTTTGATACCAGCTGGAAACATAAGACTAAAGCATATACTACATTTCTAAAGTTAGGTATCTTAGATAAAGTATTATCTAAGATATGGTAGTCATGACATGTCCATGACTTACCTTTTGTCACCAACTAAAGTTGGCAACTGTACTAACTGATAAAGGTAAACAGTTGAACAAAGTATGGTCAACTACATGGCTTTTGAGAAAATGCCATGCAGTATCTCAGAGGCCTGCAGCGGAATGTCAGGGAGACCATACTTATGTCCACTGGATTATAGTAGTTTCTTCCGAAGGTAAGTTGGCTTCAGAAGAACAAGTTCTTCCAAATCCACTTATACTTTGGAAGAGGCTTCTATACTTTCGAGTCTTGAGGACTTCTTTCATACTTCAGAAGTTGACTTCTGATCTTTCACTCTAAGTCTTGATCTTCAGAAGTGAATACTTTGTCTTCGGAAGTTGGAGTTTTCCTTCGGAAGTTGATCTTACACTTTGTCTTCGGAAGAGCTCCTTTTCCTTCTGAAGAGCTCCTTTTCCTTCTGAAGAGCTCCTTTTCCTTCGGAAGTTCCACACTCAGCTTCAGAAGTCCTTTTTTAGTTGTACCAAAATAGTCTAAGTGATTTAGTTTTGGTTGCACCAGCCTTTCTAGATCCAACAAACACCCCCTAGGCTGATGCTACCAAAACCTCACTTGTTTCTGCTTCTCAAAGCTTTCAACACCAGGGACAGAAGATACTTGTCTGTTTCCTTGTTCTTCCCAGAAGTGGTGCTGAGAAGCTTGTACAAGTCATTAGTGGATAGGAAATCCAGTCTATCACTTTGAATGGCATGTACCCTTTGTTGTGTCCCCCTGAAAAGAGTTAGTTGACGGGAGTTATAGTCATACTCCCATCTAACTATGGATTCAAGTTTAGGACCCTCAACCATTTGTAAAAAGGTTTTGCCTTTGGTTGTTGATCCCTTCCTTTTCTCCTCCTCTCTCAGTTTCAGCTCTTCTTCAATCTTGATCCTAGCAGTTAGCTTGGCCATATGAAGACTACCCAGGTGATTTCTGGTGTGAGCAGCTACTTTAGAGTTGGAGGGGTTGGAGAATGGCTTTTCTGCTAACTCAGCAATATCAAATCTGCTTAAGTGTAGCAGAGATGAGGCATTTAGTCTGTTGAGTTCTCCAGCCTCACTATCAAAAACAAAGTTGTGATAAGAGTCTTCGAACCTCTATTGGATAATCTTTTTCCTAGGCACAAGCGGTTGGAGGATAAGTATATTAGGTGGTTGAGGTGAGGAGGTTGGTAAGGGTGACAGTGTAGGTTCAGGGGTGTAAGGTTCAGTGGTTGGTTCAGTTTTTATGGGGAATGGAAAAGGAATTTGTTCAGGTTGTGGTTGGGTTAGAGGTTGGGGTTGAGTAGTTGAGTTGAAGATCATCCCCTGTCCCCTTATGTACATCTCCTTCCTCTTCCCTGAGCGAATGTCAGCCTTTATGTCACTGACATGTCGTTGGAGGGTCTTTTCCGACATAAAACCCACTTGCCTGCCAGAGAAGCCATGAGCCTGGAGATAGTTTTTCATCTAGGCCTTTTCACCTATCTTCTTGGTAGTAGCTAGTCCTGCTTCCTCTTACTTCTTCCTCTTCAACATCAGCTTTTCCTTGGCAACTTTCTTTCTCTCTTTCTCCATTTGATCTTGCTCTTTGTTGAAGATCCATAAGATCGTATCATTGTTGTGTGGAGATAGTTCTTCTAGAGAGAAAACCCTGGAGGTTAGGAAAGTTATCCTTTCCCTCCTGAGCTGCTGATCAGCTTCTCTTTCTTTCCTCTCCCTTTCTTCCTCTTAGGCCAACCTTGCTGCTTTTTCTTTTTGCTATTTTTGCAGCAAAGTTGCCTTTCCCAACTCAACTAACTCCTCTAGTGGTAGCAGGAGTACATCTTCACTCACAGCTCCTAGATTGACAAGTCTGTCAATGATTTCCACCCTTCTCTTATAGTTGACAGCCTCCTGGTTGGCTGCAGCTGCTTTGCTACTGGCAGCTAGCAGCTTTCTAGTTGGAAGTCTACTTTTTTTTGAGTTTTTCTAACCTTTCTTCCTCCTGAAGCTCTACCTTAGTCATCTTCCTTTTTCCTTTGATGTCTTCAGAAGTGCTAGACTTTGGGGGTTCTTGGATGGAAGGTTCAGGTTGAGTGGTGGAAATGGGAGCTAAGGTTAATGCTGATGTTTGAGCTAGGGGTTGGGTGAGAAAGTCCTCCCTATTAACCTCAGATGCAAGTTCAAAAGATTGCATCTATGACTATTAGATCATTGGATAACGAGAATAGTCCTTCCGCAACTGCAATCTCAGCTTCGGAAGATTGAAATTGTTCTTCCGAGGCTTTGACTTGTGCTTTGGAAGTCTGTGAGAATGGACTATCTATCCCAACTGTCTCAGTTGCTTGTCCATCAGTCATTGTTTCCCCTTCAAAATTAATCTCAGGTTCCACTTGGACCTAAGGTCGACCAACTTCCTCAATAGTGGTAGAAGGTGCATTTAACCTCTGAAGCTCTTGAGCTCCGAAATAAATCACAGACAAGTCAGGACTTGGCTGTTCAATGAGAGCTTCCAACAGGAACTTGTTGAAGAACCTGTTGAAGTCTTGGAGCATCCTTTGATCCACTTGAATTACAACTGGAGGAGGCTCAGGAAAAACTGAAGCTTGTTGCATAGGGTATCTTGAACTTAAGGAAGTGAGAGTTTGACTTTGTGGTTCCTCTTGTCTTTGGCTTTGTCCCTGAACACTCTCCCCCTTTTTGGTAGCATCATCTTGAGAGCTTGATGAGCTGGAGGAAGAGGTCAATGAGACCTGAATTGGTACATGCCTAACATACCTCTTAATCTATTTCTCAGCTAGTTTGGCCTTGAGATTTTCAATCTCAAGTTGCTGAGTGGCTGACCTATCCTCTAAAGTCCTAACCTTAGATTCAAGATTTAAGACTTTAGAAAGAAGGTCTTCAATGGTGAGTTGCAGTCTTCCCTCATCTTCTTTTGAAGAATCACGGGGAGATGAGGTAACATACCTAGTATGTTCACCCTCACCACCAGATGTGGTTTTTTTGGCGCCCTGGTTTCCCTTGCTCAATGATGTCTCTTTCAGAGTCATCAAAGGGCATGGTTGCCGTAGATTTAGTCTCAGTAATGTTACCATTGTCCTGAGGGTCCATTGAGGCTCCTTCAGTAGTGGCAGCTGAATCTACATGAGTCCCCTTCACATCAGTGGGACTCACCTCAGTAAAGGCTTGCTGATGGGGGCTAGAGATAAGAGATCTCTCTGGGCTATGTTGATCCTATAGAGGGTGTTGTGGATCAACTTCATTGCCCTGAAAAGACATAATCTCTTCATCAGCTCCTATTAGTAGGTCAGTAAAGGATATAGAAGTGAAGCCTAATGACCCGGGACTTTGATTAATGTCTAAAGACATTGAGCCTATGTTGGGGCTGTCCCTTTTTGGCTGCTTAAGGGAGTATGGTGACTCTCCCTGAGGGTTTTCAGCTTGGGTTTTGGGCTCACGGGTCTGAGACTGAAGAGACTCAAAACCCATATTGAGGTCAATTGTGAAGGATGGTTGGACCTTAGGCTGAGTGGGAGCCCATTGTTCCATTCTAGCCTTTTTGGATAGAACATGAGGAGCTTGTTCATTCAAAGAAGATTAAACAAGGGTTCGTTTCGGGTGTCTTTGATAAGTGATAGTGATAGGGTGAGAAGGTAGATTTGGCAATGTGAGGGTAGTTGCTGGTGTGGGTTCATCACCTGTGGGGTTAACACGGATGTCACAAGGAGCCATTGGCTTAGTCATACCTAGAAAAAGTGCAGTATATCTTCGGATGAAGTTGGTGAACACAATCAGAGCAGCTGCACAGACAAGCTTACTCTGGTCCAGCTCATAATTGATTATGTGCTGAAGAAACCTGTGATACATGAAGAATGTGTCCCGTTGAAGGTTTCTCATAAGATTGGTCAGCACAAATCTTGAGTAGTTAAAGCGGAGGCTTCTCACCAAACCATGAACTAGGCACCCTAGTTCATATGGGATTTGATCCCATCCCCCAGATTTGTTGGACAAGAAACGAAGAACAACATGCTGTAAAACTTCAAAACATGTTGGTCTTGGCTTTAGAAGATTTTACACTTAGATTATTTCTAGTGCATGGTGTAAAAATTCCGAGGCATTTCTACTTCTGTTCTTCAGTGCATGCATGCAGAGAGACTTTGGATGTTTTCGCTGCATTAGACTTATAGGAATCCTTACAAACTCCCCCTAGGCTGATGCTACTAAAACATTTGAAGATCTTCAGCTGTTGACAGTCCTCATAATGATGATGACCATGCCCTTCTTCATCAAATGGTGAGGGTCATTCAGACTCTTATAATATCTTCTCATCTCAAAGAGATCATGTAGAGGTAGGTTGAATAAGTCTTGTCATGTGTAGACATCTTCAACACCTTGATCTCTAATCACATGCCATCTTTCTGGATTAGTTGTGAAGGTCAAGGATAAGATGGGTCTCTCAACTGCAAGAGGAGCCACTAGAATTGGAGTTGATTGGGCTGCCTCTTCAGCCTTAGGTGTACAGGTGGATGATTCAGGCTTCTTCTTCTTCTTCTTCTTCTTCTTTGACTTTGGTTTGGAAGCCATCATCTTCTTCCTGTTAGATTACTTTAACTGAGAAGACTGGTCTGCAGCACCTTGTTGATCAGTCTTGCCTTGCTCAGTTGGGTGTTCCTCCCTCACATGTTCAGAAGAAGAGGGAGTTTGACCCTGCTGTGGATCAGAAGATGAAGCTTGCTAAGGCTCAACAGGAGGTCCAGGTTGTGTTGTCTCAAGTTGTTCAACATTAACCTCCACTTCAGGTGGAGCTTGACTTGGAGGGGAGTGTAAGTCCATTAGCTCTCCACTCTTGATCTTCTGCTTGATAACCCTGATATGCTCATCCATTGCGGATAGAGACATAGGGCCAAGTCTCCTTCCGGGGAATCCATACAGCTTCAAGAAGCTCATCATCCTTTGTCTGTCAGCAGACTTCTTCATACTCTTTTGGATGATGGCTCTTGACTTTGCAGCCTCCTCCCTCATCTTTCTCTTTGTTGCCTTTGTTCTTTGAGCACTTGAAGTTTAAGTAGTTTGAGATATTCAAACTCAATTTACTCAAAGGACAAGGGAAGAAGTAAAGATGCCTGGTAGAGACCTGTGGCACTCAGGTAGTTGATCATGTTTTGCCTATCTGTTTCCTTGTCTATCTGAGGTTCTTGTGTAGCTGCCACAGCCTCTTTCATAGGACTTTCTTGAACTGGGGAGAGAGTAGGAACATGCTTGTATAACCTTTTTTGTCTCTTCTCCTCTTTGAATTGGAGAAGTAACCTTGCATCCTCTGCTTCCTTCATCTCTCTTGATACTTCCATGACAGCCAGTTCATTTAATTGCTCTAAGGGGAGAGATATAATCTCATTTATGTCATAGTTCCTTGTCTGCAGATAAGTAATCATGACTGCCCTCAACTCATCATCTTGACTGTTTGGTCTGGGGGCAGCCTTGATTGCAGCTTGCATAAATCCTGAAGACCCAGAGGAACTTTCTCACCTTAGCTTCCTCTTCCTATCCGTTTCCTTTTGTCACCCACAGACCTTTGTGACACGGGGTGGAGAGAGCTTTAGCCTTCATTGCTTGGTGTAGCATCCAAGCTCTGGCCAGAGAGAGGTTGTGAGACACCTTCACCAGCAGGTGTTTCACTGAGGGTATGAATTTCTGAAGTAGTTTGTGGTGTGACAGGGCTCTCAGGCTCTATCACTGGGCCTTCAGCCAAGGTTTTCCCTTTGAAGCTAATCTCAGGGTCTGCCTCAACATCTAGTTGACCAATGACATTACCTGATTGCCTTTGTCTCCTTCTAATACTGAACTCTTTAGTAATTCTATCTTGAATCCTGAGTGCTGACCTGTCAGCTTGTCTAGATTGGCTTGGGTTGACAAGTGGCATGTTGATCAGGTCAAGACCTTCATAGTAGTTCAAGGTCTGAAAATTGAACACCTCTTGCTGCCCTTGAACTCTTTGAAGAATGAGGGATCTTCTATCAGCATCATACCTCCCGTCTATAATGTAGTATGAAGTTCCTTGAGGTGGGGATGACATAGCCCTTGGAATGCCTTCCTCAAAGAGACTCCTAATGACGGAGTCTATAATGTCCACATCAATGTGAACTTGAGGAAGTTGCTGAGTATGCATAATTGCAAGTGAAGATGGTGACTCCTAAATGTCCATACTCCCTGAAGAACTCCCAGGTTCTATGACTATAATGACTTTTTCCCCCTTTTTGGTAGCATCACCCTCTTGCATAGGTGAGCTAGGAGTTAGGTCAATCACATTCATAGGTTCTTGTGTTCCTGGTTGAGCTCCCCTTTAAGGTCTCTGTTAGATCTAGGACTTATAGGTCTAGATCAATTTGTATAGGCTTAGAACTTTAATCAATTCTTGTAATAAATATTTGTAATTGTCATTTATTATGCATGCATTAATTATATATGCTAACCCATATATGTATGTGTTATGGATAATTGCAGGTACAAACATAATACTTGGTCAAATTCTGAAATTGACCGTGTAAGAAACATCTGCGGATGAACATTTTGTTCTTCCGTAGATATATTTCATACAAGTAACAAAACATCCAAAGATCATCTGCGGATGAACAAATCAACGAGTTCAAGTGAATCAGTTTGAGAATTGCTACGGATGAACAAGACTTCTGCGAAATAACAAAACATCTACGGAAGACAATATTTTTTCGGAGTCCAAACACTTGTATAGTACAAGTGTTACGAGTCAACAAGTCAACAAGGCAGTTATGCGAATCCCAAGAAATCCGATGATTCCTTAAAAGAAAAATTCAAATCCCAAGAGATCCGGTGTTTCCTTTAACAAAAACATCATTGTCTATATAAATGGATCCTAGGTTTCCAATTATGAACAGCAACAGCAATAGCAATACGACAATTCCACAACCGGCAAACATCCCATCAAATCTCTCAATCAAACCCTAGCAGCAGTCACATCATCCATCACCAAAATTTAATATCATTCATTCATTATTTGTAATCATTGACATGTTTTAATGAAATACGTATTATTCATTAATTGTGTTTCTTTTTAGTGTGTTCTTGCATCTTTGTTGATATTGAAATTTACTGCAAAACAACTAAACCAAGCTAACGTTGATTCCGCAAACGTTGACTTGCCTTCAACCGACACTGATAATTCCTGATTACGATCCTTGGATTCACAGGTGGTATCAGAGCCAAGTGCTCATTGATTTAGATCAATTGATCTATCAGTGTTAGTTGTGTTTAATTGCTTTAAATTCTTTAGATTTGTCAGTTGTTACTGATTAGATCTATTGTTTTTAAAAGGGATTTTTGTGAAACTTGTTTGTCGTTCAACAGTTGTCGGTGAGATTAACTTGAATCTATATTCAAATCAATTGAATAGCAGATCATGTTGATCATCTTCATGAATTAACATCTTATATTAATCAATCATGAGCAACTTTAGTGGATCATCTTACCAACCACCGAAGTTGGAAACAAAAGCAGACTTCAAATCATGGAAGATCAAGTTTAGGAATCATGTAAATTATACAGATTCTGACTTATGGGTATCTATAACAGAAGGTCTTTATATTCCACCCACCCTTGGGCCGGATTATAATGATAACAATCAACCCATCAGCACAAAATATCTTTCACCTGATGATATTAAGAAGGTTAAAGTTGATATCAAAGCATATAGCTTGCTTAGTATGGCTTTGCAAGAAGAAATATTGATCAGATGTGAAAATTACAAAACAGCAAATTCCTTGTGGAAGATTCTTCGTACACTTTATGAAGGGAGTGATGAAATCCGAAGCATTAGGAAAGACACCCTTCGTTCATAATATGAAACTTTTCATCATATTGAGGGTGAATCAAGTCCTCAACAACTCCACAGGTGTATGCAACTTGTCACAAAAATGAACATCCTGGAGTTAAAATACACAAATGAGGAATTGAACAAGAAAATGCTCCATACTTTACCAGAAAGTTGGAAGCAAACTGTATCCATGTTCAAGAATACCATAGATCTCAAAGCATTCAGACTAGACACATTAGTGGCTAAAGTTGAGGCTCTTGAACTGGATGAGAAATTAAGAAACAAGAGTATAAGAACTCATGTATCACCATATCACTTTAAAGAAACAAGAAGTGCTGAAAGTGCTTTCATATCTAGTAATGATGGTGATAACTCTTGTACTTTGAGTGAAGATGAAGAGGAAGTAAGCTTCTATGCATCAAAACCTCCTATGAAATCTTCTCAAAGTAAGTCAAGAAAAGAAAAAGAAAGATCTGATGATCAAAGAGACAAATCATCTAAAAAACCATCATCCAACAATCAATCAGAGTCTATCACTGTCACTCTAGACTCTGAAGAACAAAAGGCAGCTTTTGCATCATTCAGTTCAAGCTTTCAAGCTTATCTAGGAAGTACATTGCCAAATGCCAACATGTGCCAACAAGATTTTAGAAGAACTGCCTCCGGATGTAGTGGACGAAATGGATCTTCAATGGCAAATGGCAATGATTGCCTATAGAGCCAAACAATATCTGAGAAGAAACAAGAATTTGGCTGCTGCAAGTAAATAATCACGTATAGGAGTTGATAAGTCAAAGGTAAGATGCTTCAAGTGCAATCTCTATGGACACTTTTCTAGAGAATGCAATCAACAAAATTCTGACACAACACAACATCAGAATCATCTGGCAAAACAACCCTCATCAACTCAAAGATATTTTAGACAGCCACAACTGACCAACTCATCCCCACTAGCCACCAATTCACCAGTAGGAACTAACAACTCTAAAGACTCTAGGCTGATCATTCTTCAAGATAGAACCTGTGAGTGGAGTGTGTATAAGAAGGAAGTCTTAGAAGAAAATCAAGCTTTAAAGGCTCACTTGGAAAACAAAGTTCCACCCATGGCATGTGAGGTAAGAGACAGGTTATGTTCATCAATATGTGTTGAGGAAGTAGAAAGATATAGAGTCCATGCTCAACAATTAGCTGATAAAGTTAAAGAAACAATGATTTTGAATGAATCTCATGTAAGAGAACATAAACTATATCAAATTAAAATTAACTCTTTACAAAAGGATTTAGACAAAATTGTTTCTGAAAATTACAGTTTGAAAGCACAAGTTGAGCATCTAACCACTTCCTTAACCAAATCCATGGCTGATCATGCATCAACTAAAGTGAAACTTTAGAAGTTTCATCTCTCATCTCTGCAATATGAAAAATTACTAAATTCTCATATTGAATCAAAGAAAAGGTCTGGGTTGGGATACAATGCTGTGGCACCACCAATTAACAATAACTATGTTTCTTTGCCTGAATCAATGACAAATAATCTTTCAAAACATTTTATGCCTAGCACCAATATAGGAACTAGCTCAAATCAACAAAACATTGATAATAAGGTGAATGAAACTAAGTCTTCTGAATCAGAAAAGATTAATCAATTTAATTCAGAATTTGACTTAGATGAGTGGGATGACTTGGATGATTCTGATGAACATGATGCTGATCTTTTAAATAAGGGTAAGAATGTTGTGTTTGAAACAAATATTCCAAAAGTGCTTGAAGAAACAAAGTTGTCATACCCTCCTAAACAAAGAAACATGCTGAAAACCATTTGCAAGAGAATAGCTCAGTTGAATGAAGGTGTTCAAGAACTAAATCAACAACAATACTCTGCTTCTACTGAGGAAAGAGAGAAATCCAAGGAAAAAGAAAAGAAAAAGGCTTCAGCAGATCATCAACGGAAGAAGAACCTCTTTCCTGTACAAGATCAATGGAAAAAGAAAACTTCAGTAGAAGTTAATGATGATTCAGTAGATCTTCTACGGAAGAGGAATTCAGCAACAAACAATCAAAATGTGCATAAAGTTGAAAAAGAAGAAGCACATCCAAAGCTAAAGAAGAAAGAACAACATCAAAAGTCAGCAAACCACAAGAATGACTCTGAGAAAGAAACAGATTAAAAGTATTGCAAATGGTGTGACATGAAAAATCATAATACTGGATTGTTACTTCAGTAGCTTCTACTCTATTTGCAATATGAACAATCACATGACTGCTGATTGCTACTTCAACAAACATTGTGCCATCTGCAACAAAAATAACCATTCCACTCACGAATGTTATTTCAACAAAAAGAACAAGACAAAAGGCACAAAGAAGAAAGAATCAGATAAGTCTGAATCAGATACTCAATCTACTGATTAGCAAAAGGGGTCAAAACTGAAGAAGTCTGAACAAAAATCAAAGTCAAAATCAAATGACAAAACATCATCAAGTGCTCATACATTAAAGAAAAGATCAACTTTCCAGCAGTCAAAAACATCTCAAAAAAGGGTAGATTTGACTGATAAGGAAACAAAGAATGATGATGCATTCTTTGATAAATTTGAAAAGGGAAATCATATACCTCATTCAAAAACAAAAGATTGTGAGAAATTTAATTATAAAGTTTCATTATCAAAACCAAAGTCTCAAATGAACAAAATTAAGATGGATCAAGAAGAAATTGGGAAACAAGAACCTACTTCATCAACATCCCATTCAACAGAATCATACTCATCAGAAACAACTCAGATTGAATCAACCAAAACTAAAATTGAAACTTCAAGACTTGTTCAAGAAGGAGTAACTATTTTAGACACTATTGACAAACCCAATATCATTAAGACTTGGGTTGTCAATTCTAACTGATTTATTTTTTAATGCAGGAACAATATTGGAGAGCTGACAACAAGTGTAATGTTGACAGTGGTTGTTCCAGGCATATGACAGGAAACTGTTCTCTTCTCCATGATTTCAAACATAAAAATGCTTCTTATGTGGCATTTGATGGGGATAAAAAGGGAGGTAAAATTTTTGGTGAAGGAATGATAACAAATGGTGTGCTCAAATATGAGAAAGTAAATTATTGTGAAAAATTTACAGTATAATCTACTAAGTGATAACTAATTGATACATTCTTAAGCCAGGATTTAATGTTCCAGAAGAATGGGTCCTCCTCAAAGCAGCAAGAAAAGGAAACACTTACGTTTTTTATATGAACAACACATCCCTCACAAAACATGAAACATGCCTTCTATCTAAGTTATCAGAAGATGTATCTCAACTATGGCATAGAAGGCTTGTCCATTTAACATGAAGAACATGAACAAATTGGTGAAAAATGACCTGGTCATTGGATTGCCAAACAAAGAGTTTTATTGCCCAACTCACTGTTCTTCTTGTTACAAAGGAAAACAACATAGAGTGTCACATAAATCCAAAATTATAAATACTAATACTACACCACTCAAATTGCTTCACATGGATCTGTTTTATCCTACCAATGTGATAAGCATTGGAAAAAAGGTAATATTATTTGGTGATAGTTGATGATTTCACAAGATTCATGTGACAACCGGCCTCTAGGTTGTTATCCTAACCCTAAATTACTTGCATCATTATCCATCTTATGAGTGCTAATAATTGAAACTATTCAACCCTACCATGAAGTTGGAAACAATTCTTGTTACTTGATTCAAATTATGGTTTCATATGATTTTTATTATTGACTTTTAGTTAATTTAGGTTTTTACCTTTTAAAAATTAGTGTTCCGGGAATGTTGACTAGTCACCCTTATAAAATTTATCTCAAGAGAAAACAATTAAAATGTGAACTTACACACTCACACTCTCATATTTTCGGCCCATGCATGCATGGACATGCACTAGATACCTCAATTAACACCATCCACTAAACAATATATTATACCCAATACTAAAAAACTACACTACTTAATAATTATTAGTAATTAAAAATTAAATCCAAAACCCTCACTACAAGCCAAACTCGGCCGCCCCCTCTCCCTCCACTCTCCTCCTCTCTACACCACCACCAAACCCACCACTCCTCTCTCATGCATTCTTACACACCTCACATCCACACTCTCTCCTCTCCCCTCTTATTCGAACACCAGCTGATCTCCTCCTCTACACCTTGCAAACACTCCCAAAAACTCTCTCAAATCCAGCCCCAAAATCGCAAGAACAACATCAAGGAAAATCGGCCAACCGAAGAACCGCAAGAAGGTGACCATATCCGCGAGTTTGGACACACTTCTACCTGTTGTTCGACCTTTCTAAGCTTTGTAGAAGATTCTCCAGCCTTGTCCAAGGAGATTCGAGCCATTCAAGACCATCTACACTCTCCAAAACATGAACAACATCAAGTGTAAGTTCATGACACCCGAAAATGGTCTTTTTCCATGTGTTCTTTCATATCTCTTTTAAAAACTCATCCCCTCTTTGTTGTAGCAGAAACCCGACACCACTACCTTGTTCTTGAGGAGCTTTCAACTTCACAAGAGGTATCTCACTCGTTATTCTTGTCATATCTAAGGTGGAAACCGATTTCCACCATGAAAAGCCTATTTTTGGGACTTTTGCACCATCTAACTTGTAGATCTTGTAACTCTTGAAGCCAAAATGTATAACCTGCTTTCTAATGGATTAATGAACTCCTAATAACCTGATTTAAAAAGTTATAAAAGAAGATGCACCATGGATGTATGGTTTTAACACAAGTTACACCTCAAAAGCCTTCATTTTTACAAGATGTATATATTGCAAGCTAAGCACTTGTTTGAAAACACTCTTAACCAAGGCTTATAACCTGCTCATAAACGACATGGTAACATCTTAATAATCTGGATTTAAAGTTAATGGAGCTTTGGTAAGGTTTAAACTACAAGTTGGAACGATTTACACATGTGTTATGGTTAGTTATGCCTAAATCACTAAGTTAATGACTCATTGTTGTAATGGGGAACCTAGCCGTGACTTTGGACCTAAATTTCAGAATGTTTTGATGAATGTTAAGGTAGTAACAAGTGGTTAATCTTTGGAACTTATGGACATGTTAAGATTAGACCTATTTTGGTTGATTTCGGGACCCGAAAACATGGTAAAACAACCTTAAAAATAGTAAAAACAAGGATTTAACACTATTGAAAAGTATTTCAGGCTTAAAAAAGATAAATAAAGTGTTCTGGAGTCAATGGGTAAATTAAGTGGTCAAAGGAACAAATAAATGACGTTTTAACTAAAAACGGGTACTAACCGAGCATCGTTTTTGAGAAAAATCCATAAAAATGGAGTTCAAAGCTAAGATTTATAAAAATCATATGATTTCAGTAAGTTAAGTAATAAAAGACTTAAAGGACTTGAAAATTTGGTCAAACAAGCTTTAAATGGTCAAACACGGTCAAAACCACGTTTTAACAGGTCAAACGTAAAAACGAGATTTTCAACTATTAAAGGCCAAACTTCACAACCTAAGGAATTAAACTTTATAAAAATGTCTTTTAGATGATACCTACTGATCCAAGATTCAAATTTATGAAAGCCCTAAATTAATGGTTAAAACTCTCCGGCTTTTACCGTAACCGGGAGCGTTAAACGCATAGTTTTTAAAATCGGACCTATAAACTGAAATTTTGAAACACTTACTCTATAATAAGTATAATATTACTCTAAGAATCTGATTTTTGGTCTTAAGTGTCATAAAGGACAAGAAACCAAACTTGAGGGTAGAAACTGTAAATTTTGAAACTTGAGGGACTAAACTGTAAAATTTTACCAAACTTAATAACCGACTTCCAGGAAGCTAATAATCACTTGAACAACAAAATTTCTTAATATACTTAACCTAATGAGGTAAAAATCCCAATTTTCATGAAGAAACCTTGACCTGCCATAAAAGGAAACTTTTTATACAAACCTTCACGAAACCAAAGCCTTACCCAATAGCTAAACTCTTGACACTATTGTTGCACCTTAAATGAGTTTAGGGCAGTATCTTATTACTTAATATGCACATGTTAGGGTGCTAGACTTGAGACACTCCCGGCACACCAAGAGACTTTTTGACTTGAAACCTAAGGTGAGTTCTAGTGATCCCCCTTTTTACTATTGTTTTGGGATGAAACATGCTCTGTTATTTATGAACTATACTTGTGCTTTACTTGATGATTTTATGTGGGATTTATGGTTACCAACTTATACTTATATCATGATCATTAGTTCTTTCGTGAACCGCTTGTTTTATATGAATAGATCTATTGGGGAATCCCCCACACACAGTGGCTTCCGTTCCAGGAAGGTTACCCCACTGAGATCCTAAGGGGTCGTTTGTGGCATGTAACGGGTTTTGTTAAGAAACTATGGTGAACCATCCGGGCAGGTAGGGTTCACTGGTATGGGGCTCAGTTCTTCCTTCGGGAATATCCGGTTAAACACAACTTTAGAAGAGGCCAACCGGGACTGAGTGCAGGGTTGATTATGATTTTTCCCACGATGTTTAAACAATGATTATTTTCTTTTTAATCAAAGAAGGATTTGTTAAGTCCTTTTGTTTTTAAACTTTAAGCACTTGAATTCACCAACTTTTTAGTTGACACAAATTTATTTTGAGCATGTTTCAGGTAAAGTATGAAGAGATCCTAGCTGTTGTGAAGACCTAGACCTATCCCCACGACCATGGCATTGGCATATTTTCTTAATGAACCATTAGAACCAATTTCAAGATTATGTTGAACAAGTACAATTTATTTTCATGGGTGATTGTAAAACTTATTTGGGGGCTTGATCTGTTTCTAGCCCCTGTATCTTTTTAAAACATTTATGCCATGTGATATTCTCTCCCTTGTGCTCTTGTAATGGTTTGTTTTCGCTACCATATATTGTTACTAGTCTGTGACGTCCCACCCTACCTGGGCCCGGGGTGTGACAATTCACATGGGTCTTTTCTTAAAACAAAAAAGTGAAACATTAGAAACATTAATGGACTTTGTGATCAAGATTGAGAATCAACTTGATACAAAAGTTAAAATTTTTAGGAGTGACAATGGTACTTAATTTGTCAATTTTGAACTAGATTCCTTTTGCAGGAGCAAAGGTATTGCAAGGCAATTCAGTGCACCAAGAACTTCACAACAAAATGGAGTTGCTGAAAGAAGAAACAAAATTCTCATTGAAGCAGCCAGAACAATGCTAGCTGATTCACAATTGCCCATCACATTTTGGGCTGAGGCTGTGAATACTACATGCAATGTTCAAAACAGAACATTAATTGTCAAAGAACATAACAAAACTCCTTATGAGCTCTTTTTTAAAAGAAAACTATACATAGGATATCTTAAAATCTTTGGATGTCATGTATCTGTTTTAAACATAAAAGAGTCATTGGGAAAATTTTCAGAAAAAGCATATGATGGTTTCTTTGTTGGATACTCTTCACCATCTAAATCTTATAGGATTTATATTCCACAACATAACATTGTGGAAGAAACTCCTAATGTATCCTTTGATGAATATGTATTCACTAAGTCAGTTAAAGGTTCATCATGGTTGTTTGACATAGATGCTCTAACTAAATCATTTAACTATGATCATTTGAACATTGCAGGATCTGATGAAGTATGTTATCCATTTGTTCCACCTCATATGACTGAAGTAACATTTTCTGCCGATCCTCCAAGGATACACACATCCTCGGGTGGAAACACATCAGCAGCAGCTGCAGACACTTCATGTGGAAATGAACATGGTGCATTCGGAGATGTGAATGCTGTCCCTTCAACAGATCCATGCTGTCAAGTGAATACAACAAACATTGGAAATGTTTCAAGTCCTCACTTATCCGGAGAAGTTCCCATAACTCCTATGGAAGAGCAAAATGATTCCGGAGAAGTTCCTACGGAAGAGCAAAATGATTCCGGAGAAGTTCCTAATGAAGAGCAAACTGATACTGGAGATGATCCTACAGCCCATACAGAAGACACTCATGATCCTTCACCATCATGTTGAACAATTTGACTATTTTGTAAACTCTCAACCTGGGTTGGATCAGTTTGAGGCAATGGAAACAAAGCAAGGTTGATTGCACAAGGATACACACAAGAAGATGGAATAGACTATGATGAAGTTTTTGCACCAGTTGCAAAAATTGAGGCCATAAGAGTGTTTCTAGCTTATGCATCATATAAGAAGTTCACTGTGTATCAGATGGATGTGAAGTGTGCTTTCTTATACGGGAAGATTGATGAGGAAGTTTATGTATCACAACCCCCCGATTTTGAAGATCCTCACTATCCTCATAGAGTATACAAGCTAGATAAAGCCTTGTATGGTCTTCATCAAGCACCAAGTAAGTGGTATGAAACACTATCATCTTTCTTGCTCAAGCATGGCTACAAAAGAGGAACCATTGATCAGACACTCTTTCTCAAACAAGAACATCAAGATCTCTTAGTTGTTCAAATATATGTTGATGACATTATATTTGGCTCAACTAATAAGAGATTCTCTATAAATTTCAAAAAGCTGATGAAATCTGAATTTCAGATGAGTTCAATGGGTGAATTAACCTTCTTTCTTGGTCTTCAAGTTCATCAAAAACCAGATGGGATATTCATCAATCAAGAAAAATACACACATCAAATTTTGAAGAAATACAATCTTGCTGAAGTATCCTCATGCAAAACACCAGCATCAACAATTGACAAGATTGTTCCTGATCCTTCAAGAAAATCTATTGATCAAAAATTATATAGATCAATGATAGGTTCACTTATGTATCTAACTGCCAGTAGACCTGACATTATGTTTGCTGTGTGTGTGTGCTAGGTACCAATCTGATCCAAGGGAGTCTCATCTGAATGCTGTAAAAAGGATCTTCAGGTACCTCAAAGGAAAACCAGGACTTGGTCTTTGGTATCCAAAGGATGGTGACTTTACACTCTATTCATAGTCAGATAGTGACTTTGGTTGATGTAACAGTAAGAGAAAATCAACAACTGGTGGTTGTCAGTTCATCGGACCAAGGCTAGTATCATGGCAGTGCAATAAACAAACCAATGTATCTTTATCCACAGCTGAGGCTGAGTACATAGCTGCTTCAGCTGGTTGCTCTCAAGTCCTTTGGTTGCAAAACCAATTGCTTGACTATGGTTACAATTTCCTTCAAACTTCAATTTACATAGACAATTCTGCTGCTATGTTTATAACTGCTAATCCTGTGCAACATAGTAAAACAAAACATATTGAGATAAGATATCATTTTCTGAGAGATTGCTCAGAAAAAGGTTTAATTAAGTTAGTCAAAGTAGATACAACAAATCAGCTTGCTGATTTATTCACTAAAGCCTTTGATTCAGTCAGATTTAATTTTCTGATTGAGTCTCTAGGCATGATTAACTTAGATTAATCAATTTGAACAAACAAAATACTGTGTCTAATGATGCTTCAGCATGACATATGCATGGGAAATGATAGTACACTATATATGTGCTTATTCTTGAACTCATAAATAACAATAAATCTAAGCAACTTTCTTGATATGTGAGTAGATTCATCTTGAGTGGAAACTACACTGAGTGCATGCCAATTATAATGCTAAGTGATTGTTTGTGGGAAACTTCATTTTGAGAATACAAAGTGAGTCTTATTCTAATGTGACCAAATCACTCATCTAAACACACTATGTAAAAACACTTTATAATATCTATCTTTGCAAATCATACTCCCTCTGTTTTGTGTGAACAAAGACCTGGGTGTATGATCACCATACTGAATATCAGTTACAAAAAGTGAAAAGATCATGATCCTTATCATCCTTTGTTTTGTGTGAACAAAGACCTGGGTTAAAGGCACCTCTGTTTTACGTGAGTAAAGACCTGGTGACCTGATGATGGTCATATCTAAGCTCTCAAAAGAATCCTATGTGATCAATTGTATATTAATCTAGATCTTTTACATCATTGCATTAATGAGATGCCCAATGCATCTCAAGATAGATCTTATAACTTAAAGTACATAGTTCTTATGTGTGAAAAGTGATAATTTGACTTGCAAAGGGAGGACAAAATCTTTGTGAATTGAATGTGAAGCCCATAACAGTTATTTCCAAATCAATATCAAAACATGATGAACAACATGCCTAGTTGATACTGAGCTCTTGTATGGATTTAAGTGGACAATATACTTGCAATCAGAACTTTGTTCAGGTATCAATTCAACAAAATAACCCATCAGGAATAGGCTTAGTATCATAGTATGATCCCATCATATGTGTATATATGCCTGAGCATCATCATAGAGTTAAATGTCACTCATGCTATTCTTCTTAGAAATTTATGATAAATGCTTAATGTCATCATTAATCACAAATTTAGGGGGAGTAGAAGTCATGAAGTTAAGTTTATCAATAAGCAGCTTTGTCTATTTCATTATCAATTTGAAGGAATCGGAATCTGAGCACCATCTTAGCTCCTGGATACATGAAATTTTCTTAAACTTGTGCTAAATTGTCATGAATACAAAGTCAACAAGGTCCAAAAGCAATAAATGGTTCTAAGCAATGGACTTGGACCATACAACAATATTTCTCTGCATTGTGCCATCTTAAGAATCAGCAGAAGCTACAGTGTGGAAAATTTAAATGTTTATCCGTAGATTGGTAAACTACGGATGAGCAAAGATCAACAAAAATAATTTAATTTCATAGTTTGGTAATCTGTGAAAATGCAAGTTATACTTCATCAGCAGATGTCGTTAAGACATCTTCAGATGATTTATGGGATCCGTAGATGATCTGCGGAAGAATTTGTTGTGGGTCCCACTTGATTAAAGTGTTAAATATTAATGTGTCTTGAGAGTATAAATGATGATGTGTTAATGTGTCTGAGAGTATAAATGATGATGTTTGACTTCAAAATTCATTATTGCCTTCTCAGTTCATTTTATTCAGACCTAGAAAAACACACTCTTAACAAACTTTTCCCCCTTCAATAACATTCAAATTTTACCAAATCAAAACATCAAAACAAACATATATCTGTGCTCTCAGATCGCTGTGTTCAAGGTAAAACATGTCGTAATATTTCAATAATGAACCATTCAAATCTTGTTTAATCTCACAACTGTTTGTATTCTCAGTATGATTCTGACGAAATCTTCTTTTCCTGAACAGATGGATAATCGATTTGCGAAAGAACACAATGTGTGTGCCTTCTTAAACCCTGACGATCTTGTTTCAGTAGGGTGGCAAGACATTATCTGATATACAAGAAGATCTAGGTTGTTCTATGCCTTATCAGCAGAGTCTGTGATTCACCAATCGCACATCATTGATTTCTGGAACTCCGCCCAAATAGAGGAAGATGGTCAAGTTATTGTGGCTGATGTGAAGAATCAAAGACTGAGAGTGAATGAACAAACAATAAGAAGGGTTCTTGAGTTGGGAGATATAGAAGCTGGTCACCCTGATGTGTTTGACAATGAATACATAGAAAAAGTCTTTCTACTGATGGGGTATGATGGTGACTTCGAGAAAGGAGAAATAAAGAAAGGAAGACTCTGCAAGCCATACAGATTTCTCTGTCACACTTAAAACAGGAAATTTGGACTTGACAGATTTTCAAGGCATATCTCTTCAGGCATTATTGGTATTTTTAAGGGAAGAACCTACAACTACTCAAAGTACATCTTCAACTTCTTATGTGATCACATCAAAGTACAGAAGGCTGACAAGATGTACATGTTTCAAAGGTTTCTGCAACTAATCATCAATGCTGATCTGCCTGGAACTACTGTGGATGGTGATGTGTTCATTCAAGCACATCTTGGGAGATCAGTACTGAATAAAATATCTGGGAAATATGAAGGAGGAGACATGCCCATGTTTGATCATGTGGTAGATGCTCATGCAAACATTCCTCAAGAGCTTGTGTGGGAAGATCAACAGGAGGTTTAATCAACCAACTATGTTTAAGACACTCACTCACTAGATACATCACCCATACATCATCAACCTCAACCATCCCTATTAAATTCACCTGCCAGCCAAAACACAGAACCTATCTCTCCAATTCACCCTCTATCACCAAATCAACAACCAACACCCCAACCAAATTTTCTTGCCAGCCAAAACACAGAACCAATCTCTCCAATTCACCCTCAATCACCAAATCAGCTTCAAATGCAACTTTTTCAACAACCTCCAAATCCAGAAAATTCATCCACTGAGAGCATTTACACTGGGGAGACAGAGTTAGCCTCGCAAGCAAGTACAGTTCAACTGTCTTTAAGTAAAACTGAATCCCCTGTACTCTCAAATGAAACTAAACCAGTCTCTCTGGTGACAGACCATCAGCAACAACAACAACCACATCAAGAACTGGCAGATCAAGCCATTGAGCCCAGCTCAAACTCAGCAAGTGTAGACCCGGAAGAAGTAAAAGATGATGAGATTGATGGTCAACATCAAGAAGAAGAAGAAGAAGCAAACTATGTCGATATGATTGCCTACAATGAAGATGATCTAAGTGATAATGATATCCCTGTTAGCAAGAGTTATCTGGTTGCTGAGTACAACAAGCTAGTGCTGAAATCAAACAAAAGAAAGCAAAGAATACAGGAGCTGAAGGGAGTGATCAGAGAAAAGGATGAAGAGCTGATGAAACAAGAAGCTAGAATAAAAAGGCTGAGAGAAGATTCTCAATGTAACAATGAAGTCATTGATGCTCTACTTGATAAGGAGTCTGAGCTTAAAGAGTCAGCAGAAACTGAAAAAGGAAGAAAAAGAAAGGATGATGATGGAGCTTGAACAAGCAAATAACTCTATGTCTGCTCAATCAAATGTGATAAAAAGAAAAGAAGAAGAGATTGAGCAGCTCAAAATGAAGATCTGTGCATTATAGTCAAATGCTGATGTTTCAACTGTTCAAACAAAACAATCTGCTGAGGCATCAAAAGAGCTAATTCTATACTCAAGGAAGAGAAAGTATCTTGGTGCTGCAGAGAAGAAGATGACAACTGATGAAAGTTCTTCCAAGAAACAAAAGCTCATATCTCCTGAACACACACCTTCAGTATATTTATCTACTGTGAAGTCTATCTCTCACCAGGATGATGACAGTGATGAAGAGTGGAAAGAGCTGATCAATGAAGACTGTCCAACAGATCAGGAAGTCCCAAAGGCTGATGATCTTCTGACTACAAAAGACATATTAGAAGAGAGGCCTGAATCAACCATGTTCAAGACACTCATAAACCATGGTTTCCCTTATGACATGGTTGACAGGCTAAACATGACTGAGATGAAGAATCTGTTGAAAGAATTTTAGCTTGCATGCTTTATGATTCCAAATTATAACTATGAAGCTTTCAGCACCTTTCAATCCATCCAGAAGAAAAAGAAGGAGTTGGGACATTGTGACACAGATAGGCTGAGCAAATACAACATGACTTGCTGGTTACAAGGCCATAACTACAAACCACATGAGCTTAAGGGAAGGTCAGTAGGAGAACTTAGAAGGATGATGGAGCATGTGATGAAAGTTGAGCTGGATATTGGTGTAAAATTCAGAACTGAAGCTCCACATCCATCCTATGAGCAATAAAGCAAACTTCCTGTTGAACCTATAACAGTTGAATCTAAAGATCACTACAAAGGGAAGGACAAATTGATCAGAGAGCCAATAGAAGTAATACCAGGCAAAGTATGGCCACTTGGCACTACAGTGAGGGAGATAACTGAACAGAAATCCACTCTGATACAACTAATAGACCACCTCACAACTCCCAGTTCTGTGGAGGAGAACAGGATCATGGCCTGGAAATATGATCCAGACTGGGATTGTGCTATTATTAAAAGAACATCTGGAAGAGTTGAATACTTCCACGATGTATTTTCAGTGGTGAGTCTGCCAGAAAATGACATCAGAGATCTTCAAATCCTGATCATCTGCAATTATCCAATTCACCCTAGAGGAAGAGACTTCTCAACTCTAGTAGGAAAGCTCAAGACTAAATTTAAAGATGATGTCCTCAATGAAGCTAAAAGAGAGGATGCAGAGCATCAGAAGAGAATCAAAGGGCTTAAAGGATACAAGTCCAATGCCTTAGAATCTATAGATGATGAATTCTTGAAGAGGATTGGCTACAAAAGTAGAACTACAGCAGCAATCAAATGCATTGAAGGGACTAAATGCACATACCCTATAACTGAATGGGGTTATGTTGAGAAAACAAAGGAGTTGGTCCTGCTAAGAAATGCTGAAAACAAGAAAGCTAACCGGATCAGGATCTTTGATCCTGTGGAAATCAAATTACTTCGTCCCAGCTACACCACGTACCTTAATGACAAATTCTTTCCCAAGCTGGCTGATAAAAAAGCACAAAATGATTTGTTCCTGCATGTCCATGTGATACAAGTGATTGACAAATTACATGCCAAAGCCTACAAAAGAAGAAGAATCAATGCTGGACTGCTGAAGGGAACAACTTTTGATGAATTCACAGAACTCAGAATTTCAGAGCAAGATGAGCTAGAAGTGGTGAATAACAACAATGTGTTAGACACACTCACTACGGAGGAAGATGTTCTGGGGATAAGCTTTGAGACTCTGAAGAAGTTCAGCAAGATGAAGATCAATTACAAGTATGATGATCAGAAGACTGTTGTGTCTTATTTCTACAACAAGATCATTGCCAGAGTCAAGGAGCTTTCTGTTTTGAAGGATTGATTACAAGGATCTAAGCCTAAGGGGGAGTATTGCTAGATCTAGGACTTATAGGTCTAGATCAATTTGTATAGGCTTAGAACTTTAATCAATTCTTGTAATAAATATTTGTAATTGTCTTTTATTATGCATGCATTAATTATATATGCTAATCCATATATGCATGTGTTATGGATAATTGCTGGTACAAATATAATACTTAGTCAAATTCTAAAATTGACCGTGTAAGATACCTCTACGGATGAACATTTTGTTCTTCCGTAGATATATTTCTTACAAGTAACAAAACATCCAAAGGTCATCTGCGGATGAACAAATCAACGAGTTCAAGTGAATCAGTTTGAGAATTGCTGCGGATGAACAAGACTTCTGCTGAAGAACAAAACATCTACGGAAGACAATATTTCTGCGGAGTCCAAACACTTGTATAGTACAAGTGTTACGAGTCAACAAGTCAACAAGGCAGTTATGCGAATCCCAAGAAATCCGATGATTCCTTAACAGAAACAATTCAAATCCCAAGAGATCCGGTGTTTCCTTTAACAGAAACATCATTGTCTATATAAATGGATCCTAGGTTTCGAATTATGAACGGCAACAGCAATAGCAATACGACAATTCCACAACCAGCAAACATCCCATCAAATCTCTCAATCAAACCCTAGCAGCTCGTCACATCATCCATCACCATAATTTAATATCATTCATTCATTATTTGTAATCATTAACATGTTTTAATAAAATACGTATTAATCATTAATTGCGTTTCTTTTTAGTGTGTTCTTGCATTTTTGTTGATACTGAAATTTACTTCAAAACAATTAAACCAAGCTAACGTTGATTCCGCAAATGTTGACTTGCCATCAACCGACACTGAAATTCATGATAGCGATCCTTGGATTCACAGTCTCCCAGCTAGTTTTTCCCTGAGATAAGATATCTCAAGTTGCTGATCATTGACCCTATTTTGTAGGGTAGTCACATGAGATTCAAGGTGACTAACCTTAGAGAGACTAAATAAGAGCATGTTTTTGACAAGTTTTGCACCTTTAGTCTCAAATTCCCCTCATCTTCATCAAAAGAATCATTAGAGGATGAGATGATTGGACCAAAGTCCTCTCTCTCACCACCAGCTTCAGGTTCATGGTTGTTGGATTTCCTCTACACATTGACCGCCTCAGTTGAAGTGTCAATAGGTTGAGTTGCCATGGTTGAGGTTTTAATGATGTAATCACTTGTAGAAGTGAGAGCCTCTTCCATATAGACCTCCTAAACAGGGTTAGGGAGATCCACCTCAGTGATAGGTGGCTGATGTGGGCTGGACGAAGGAGACTCAGGAGTACTCATCTTTCTTTGAGTAGGGGAAGAGTAGAGAGACTCGTGGTACTCACTGAAACCTAAGTCTTCATCAGTATAGAATGAGAGGTTGGGAATGGGTTGATTTAAGTCTAAAGGCAGGGGATGGTAACTGTCTCCTGAAGGTTGTTCACTTGAGTGTTGATACTCAGAGTGAAGGCTTAAGGAAGTTGGGCTTGTGAGCTCATCAGGGTGAACATGAGGAACCTTACCACTGATCCTTGAAGAGATGGGAGTGGTTTGCTCCTCAGGGGAAGTGGGAGCTCCAGTGTACACTTCCTCCTGTATTGGTGAGTGTATGGGGGCCTGCACAAGCTTAACAGCTTGAGCAGGGGTTCGTTTGGATTTTATTTGGTAGGTGAGGGTGATTTGTGGTCTTTTTGGTGGTTGGGAGGTAGAAGGTGTGGGTTCAACACTAGGTTGTGTTGCTAGGTTGTCACCTTGAGCAATGAGCTCCAACATTTTTGGGACAAGGACTGTTTCTACCACTGAGAAGCCTATAGTTGGCTTCTTTATAACTTTAAAGATGTCGGGCTTCATCTGCCCCAATTTAAGAATATTATCTGTTTCTCTCAATTGTGAGTCCAGTTCACAGTTGAGAATGTGTTGAACATATCTAGGAAACATATAATACTCTAAGGAGTCCAAGTTAGCAAGCAAATTGGTATAAACAAATTGAGAGTACCTGAACTTGACCCCTTGAACCATTCCATGCACTATGAAGGAGAGATCCTCAGTAATCTGGTCCCACCCTCCATGGTTGTTTGACAAGCTGTGGATAACCACATGAAGCAGGTATTTCCGCTCGGATGAGACCTTCCCTTTCTTGAAGGTCTTTATAGAGAAATCTCCCTCATAGTCCATCTGCTTAAAGGAATGATTTACAGCTTCCTTTGGGAAGGACACCTCACCTTTTTCATCATCCAACTGCAAGTGAGTGTTGATGATGGCCGGAGTGATGAAGATTGTCCTCCCCTGCACTGTGGCAGACAGTGCCTTCTCCCCGTCCATAATGACCTCTTGGCAGGTCTTCCAGAATTGAAGCAGATGATCCTCATAGTGAGTAGGATCAATGGTTAGGGAGGTGAAGTAGTTGGACAGAGTTAAGAAACGGCAAATCTCTAAGAAACTTTCATCTTTCTCAGAGCTTAACAGAGCAATCTGGTTGTGTTGCCTGTGAAGTTGCATGGAGAAATCTGGGTTGTTTTTGCGGTTTAGGTTAGCCATTTAAGAAGCTTAAGGGTGAAGGAAGATGAAGAACAAAGGCGGTTTTGAGAGAAATTTAGGTTTAAGAAATAGTGTAATTGAAAAAGATAGTGAAAGAGGGGGGAACCGTTGGGTTTTTATGTGAAAAGGATTTGAGACAAAGTTAATGTAAGAGGATAAACTTTAAAATCTGGATGTCGGTCCCACCTCTGAAAAGTATTTTACTTTTGACCAAAAAGTATTTTTCTTGAAAGTCGAGAAATCTTGCGAAGGTTATTTGCTTCGGAAATTCTGAAGAAAAAGCTTCCAAAGACAAATTGGCTTCGGAAGATATTTCAAAGGTTTTTGGAAATTTAGCTTTGGAAGAGAATTAACACTCAGAGGTTTTTTATTGTAAGGAGAATAAAAACTTCCGAAGGTAAATTGCTTTCGGAAGAAACATGTTCTTTGAAAACATAAAAATACTTAAGCGGATTTAAAGCTTCGGAAGATATTTCAAAAATTTCTTTCGAAGGTAAAATTACTGAAGTAGTAATTTGTTTACTAAGACATAAATTTCTTCCAAAGGTAATTTTAAATCTTCCGAAAAGAAAAGAGAAAAAAATTTTCAAAAATCTAAGAAATGTCTTTTGAAAAGATTTTTCTTCCAAAGAAAACAAGGGCTTATGAAGGTGATAAAATAGACAACTTAGGACACACATGTTTTAGAAATAATATGATTAAGTTGTAAGAAAAGATATTCAAATTTAATCATCCCAATAGCTGATAGAAGATATTTAAATCTCTATTCATCGAAAGCTTTAGTATACAGATCGGCATATTGTTCATTTGTGTTAACTTTGACTAGTTTGATTAATCCCTTTTCAAAGTTATCTCTAATCAAATGATACCTGATATTGATATTCTTTGTCCTTGAGTGCTGCACAGGATTTTCTGTGAGTGAGATAGCACTGTTGTTGTCTATGTGGATAGGAGTCTCCTTGAAGTTGGATCCATAGTCCAGCACCTGATTTTGAATCCAAAGCACTTGAGCACAGCAGCTTGCTGCAGCAATGTATTCAAGCCTCAGTAGTTGATGCATACACACAATATTGTTTCTTACATTGCCAGGAGACTATTCTTCCACTAAGAAATTGACATCCCCTTGATGTAGACTTTGTAGTCATGTTGCAACCACCATAGTCACTATCTGTATAAGCATACAGACTAAAGTCAGAATTCTTTGGATACCAAAGGCCAAGTGATGGAGCACCTTTGAGGTATATATATCTTGTACAAATGCATGTAGCAAACATGATATCTGGCCTACTAGATGTGAGGTACATAAGAGATCCAATCATTTCTTTGTAGAGATGCTCATCAACACACTCCCCCTCAAGATCTGGTCCAAGGTAGTGATTTCTGGCTATGGGTGTCTTAGCAACCTTACAATCAGTCTTGTTGAACCTTCTAAGTATGTCTTGTACATACTTTGACAGACTTATGAAGATGCCATTGTCAACTTGCTTCACTTGAATTCATAGAAAAAATTGAGTTCCCCCATGGCACTCATTTCAAACCTGTCCTTCATCAGCTTCTCAAAGTATTTGCAGAGCTTTGGATTAGTTGACCCAAAGATAATGTCATCAACATATACTTGAACTAGCAGTATGTCATTTCCTGTTCCTTTGATGAAGAGAGTTCCATCTATAGTACCCCTTTTGTAGCCATGCTGACAGAGATACTGAGATAGAGTCTCTTACCACTTCCTTGGTGCTTGGTGCAACCCATAAGGAGCTTTATCAAGCCTGCAGACATAATCAGGATGATCATAATTTGCAAACCCAGGAGGTTGTCTGACATACACCTCTTCAACAATCACCCCATAAAGAAAATCACACTTGACATCAAGTTGGTAGACCTTGAAGTTCTTGGATGCAGCAAAGGCTAGGAATATCCTAACAGCTTCAAGTCTTGCTACAGGAGCAAAAACATATGTATAGTCAATTCCTTCTTCTTGAGTATACCCTTGAATAACTAGTCTGGCCATGTTCTTGATGACAAGTCCTCTATCATCTTTCTTATTCCTGAAAACCCATTTGGTTCCTATGGTAATCCTCCTTTGAGGAAGAGGACATAGGTTCCAAACCTTTTTCCTTTCGAATTGAAGCAGCTCCTCTTACATAGCTTTAACCCAACTTCCATCATTTAGAGCCTCAACAATTTTATTTGGCTCTATCTGGGACAAGAAACAAGAGTTAAGACAAACATTTGCTTCATGGGTTTGTCCTCTTGTCTCACCACTGAATCAACATCTCCAATGATGTTTGTGGTAGGATGAGACTTGTGGATCCTTAGCTGAGGGATCATAGCAAGTTGCTTAGACAGATCTAAATTTGAGAAATTCTAATCTGGCAAGGAAGATTCACCCTCCATGCAGGACCGGTGAAGGGTATGCACTTACAACACAACAACACAATGATGAGAGTTGTTTAGAACACTTAACAGATCAAATAGGGAACTGGTTAACTTGTTAATGAAAGATGCTAAGAACACAAGTAAATGTGAGACAAAACAAGATTGCAAACAACACAGGTATTTGGTTTTCAAGAATGCTGTATATTGCTTCTCAAGTTTTATTACAAGTTACAAAGCATCGATGGAAAGTTACAAGTACTTGAGATACTTTATACTACATCCTACAGCCGGCTATACTTTGAAGACCAGCTGGATACAATTGACTAGACAACTACAAAATCAAATGTAGAGTCAAAAGGCATATCTGCCTTTTGACTTGTAACTATGACATGCCATAGCTCACATCCTAATTTATTACAAAAAGGATAAAAGTACATAAAGTAGAAAGCATGGACACAAGACCTCAATGTACACTTACCAAAGGCATGGACCTTTCACCAACTCATGTAAGTTGGTGACTTTACAGAGTTGCAGCGGAAAGGTGGTCCAGCTTTATGGTAAAAGTACATCAGATAAAGGCATCTCTCTAAAAGTCTTCGGAAGAAATAGTCTTCACTCTTTGGCTTCGGAAGACTTTGTCTTTGAAGCTTCGGAAGACTTCACTTTTGGCTTCGAAAAATGTTGGTCTTGGCTTCGGAAGATTTTACACTTAGAATATTTCTAGTGCATGGTGTAAAACTTCCGAAGCATTTCTACTCCTATTCTTTAGTGCATGCTTGCAGAGAGACTTTGGATGTTTTCGCTGCATCAGACTTATAGGAATCCTTACACTCAGCACTATATCAACTCACTTGACTTGAATGAGTGTGTGATATTTTTGATGTTGTCTTCATTGGAGTGTTTATCAACATCAAGAAAATTCTGATCACTTTCACCACCACCATTTTCTCCAACATTTGAAGATCCTTCCTCTGAGTTTTATGCCTCTAAGCTGGAATTTGAAGGCACCTCGGAAGTATCAGCATGATTTGTCATTGATGTGCTGGTAGAAGCTTCATTTGCAGGATTAGTTACCACTAGAGGTGAAGATGTGTAGCTTGAGGTATGCTTAGCTCAAATCTTAGGTCAGGATCACCTGTAGGTAGTATATCTGTGGACCCTGAAACTTTCTCACAAAATTTGTTAAAACAGTTGGTAACTAAGTCAAGATCAAGATGGGCCTATGAAGGTGATAAAATTGATAACTTAGAAAACATAGGTTTTCGAAATAAAATTGAGTTAAGTTTAAGAAAATCTATTCAAAGTTAATCATCCCAATAGCTGATACAAGATATTTAAGTCTTTGTTCACCAAAAGCTTAATAGAGCAAATCAGCATATTGTTCATTTGTGTTAACTTTGACTAGTTTGATTAAGCCCTTTTCAAAGTTATCTTTAATCGAATGATACCTGATATTGATGTGTCTTGTCCTTGAGTGATGCACAACGTTCTCTGTAATAAAGATAGCGTTGTTTTTGTCTATATGGATGGGAGTCTCTTTGAAGTTGAATCCATAGTTCAACATCTGATTCTGAATACAAAGCAATTGAGCGCAACAGCTAGCAGCAGCAGTTGATGGAAACACACAGGATTGTTTTTTGTAGTGCCATGAGACTATCCTTCAACCAAGAAATTAACATCCCCCGGATATAGACTTTGCAATCATGTTGCAGCCACCATAGTCATTATCTGTGTATGCATACCATTGAAGTCATAGTTCTTTGGATACCAAAGGCTTAGTGTTGGAGCACCTTTGAGATATCTTGAAATCCTCTTGACAGCAACCAGTTGTGACATCTTAGGGTTGGCTTCATATCTTGCATAAATGCATATGGCAAACATGATATCAGGCCTGCTGGCTGTGAGGTACATAAGAGACCTACTCATAGCCCTGTAGATATGTTCATCCACACACTCCCCCTCAAGGTCAGGTCCAATGGAATGGTTTTTGGCTATGAGTGTCTTTGCAACTTTACATTCAGTCATGTTGAATCTTGTAAGTATGTCTTGCACACACGTTTATTGACTTATAAAGATGCCAATGCCAACTTGCCTCACTTGAATTACTAGAAAGAAATTGACTTCCCCCATGGCACTCAATTCAAATCTATTCTTAATCAGCTTCTCAGAGTCTTTACAGAGCTTTGGATTAGTTGACCCGAAGATAATGTCATCTATATACACTTGAAGCGGCATTATGTCATTCCCTGTTCCTTTGATTAAGGGAGCTCTATCTATAGTACCCCTCTTGTAGCCTTTGATGAAGAGAGTTCCATCTATAGTACCCCTCTTGTAGCCATGCTGACAGAGATACTGAGATAGTGTGTCATATAACTTCCTTGGAGCTTAGTGCAGCCCATAAAGTGCTTTATCAAGCCTGCAGATATAATCAGGATGATCAGGGTCTGCAAAAATAGGTGGTTGTTTGACATACACCTCTTCATCAATCACCCCATATAAAAAAGCACACTTGATATCAAATTGGTAGACCTTAAAATCCTTGGATGTAACAAAAGCTAGGAATATTCTAACAGCTTCAAGTCTTGCCATAGGAGCAAAAACATCTGTGTAATCAGTTCCTTCTTCTTGTGTTTATCCTTGAACAACTAGTCTGGCATTGTTCTTGATGACAAGTCCTCGATCATACTTCTTGTTTCTAAACACCCACTTGGTTCCTGTGGTAGTATTCCCTTGATGAAGAGGAAATAGGTTTCAAACGTTTTGTCTTTTTAATTAAAGCAGTTCTCTTGCATTCCATCCTTTAAAGCGTCATCAACTTTCTTTGGCTTTATCTAGGATAGGAAACAAGAGTAGAGACAAATATATTTGTCATGGGTTTGTCATCTTGTTCTTACCCTTATCAACATCTCCAATGATGTTTGTGGTAGGGTGTGACTTGTGGATCCTGAGTTGAGGGATCATAACAAGTTGAGTGGAGCGATCTAAATTAGACAAATTTAGATCAGGTGATAGAGTGTCACCCACCACATCAGCACACTTATCAAGAGAACCTTGATCTAATGAGTATGTGACATCATTGATATTGTCTTCCCTGGAGTGATTATCAGTATCAAGAAACTCTTAGTCACTATCACCACTACCACTTCCTACTACAACTGAAGCTCCTTCATTTGAGTTGTGTGCCTTTGAGCTGGAATTTGTAGGCACCTTAGACATATCAGCCGAATTTGTCTTGGTTGTGCTGATAGGAACTCCATCCGTAGGGTTGTTTACCACTGGAGCTGAAGTAGTGTAATTTGAAGGTCTTCTTAGCTCAAATCTTGGGTTAGGATCTCTTGTTGATAAGATATCTGTGGACCTTGAAACATTCTCACAAGATTTGTTAAAATAGTTAGTAACTAAATCAAGATCAAACAACCAATCAGGACCATAACCTTTCACACTAAGAGTATGCTCATTGAAGGTCACATTGGCTGACACCTCAACTACTCTAGTTCTGAATTTATATACTCTATAATCCTTAGCTTGGGAAGAGTATCAGATAATGTGTCCATCATCTGATTTCTCATCAAATTTGGCTACTTGATCTTTGGTATTCAAGATGGTGCAAGGACATCCAAATGACCTGAGGAAACCAATAAAAGGTCTCCTCTTATTCCAAAGTTTATAAGGAGTTCTTACAGTTTCAATTAGTTTCATGTTTCTCCGCTCAGCAACACCATTTTGTTGAGGAGTCTTATAATACCCTTTTCATCACAAAATGTTTCAAAGATTTTATTCTTAACCTCAGTTCATTGATCACATCTTATGGTCTTGACCTTGTGATCAAAGATTTGATTCTTAACCTCAGAGACCTTACAAGAAAGTTCATGAGTGCATTACCCAATGAGTGGACATTCTACTGTGTCTCTATCAAGAGAACAGAGAATCTGAATACACTCACCATGACCGAACTCTATGGGATCCTTGATGGATACCGTTTGGAATGGAAAGTAAGAGGGGTCATCAGACAAGCAGACCCTTGAGTCTTCCTGCTAGCAACGCTTTAATGGTTGCTGAAGGCTTAGGAATCTCCCAACCTCAACAATACCTAACTTACACCCAACAGCCATCTTGTTCTTCTTGGCCATACATCACATTTCCTGAGACTCCAAGGTCTCAACAAGCTCAGCAAAGCTCCTTTCAGGACAGCTGTGCTTTTGTCTCAGGAAGTGGACACTCAAATGATTATCAATACTGCTTTGATGATCTAGAGTGTTTTAGCCCGGATGACGTGGAATACGTGGACATAGTCCAACAAATGGCTCTTCTAACCTACAGAGCAAAGAAGTTCTTTAAGAGAACTGGAAGGCAATTTCCTCATAACCCAATCAACAGCAAATTTGGGTTTGACAAAACCAAGGCCAAGTTTTACAACTGTAACCAACTTGGTCATATAGCAAGAGAATGCAAGGCTTCCAAGTCCAACCGGGGAACCTCACAGGCCTCCACACATCCCTCTACACCAAAGCCCATTGGAAAGTCAACAGAAACAGCTGCAATGGCTCAAGAAGTTGACTGGAGCTTCATGGTACAGGAAGTGACTCCTGCTCAAGCACTCATGGCCTGAACAGATGAAAACAAGGTATATGAACATCTCTGTACTCCTGCCTGTATTGCTAAGGTTAACTGTATCAGGACTACAATATGGAGATTAAATCTGATATTGAGTCTTTAAATGTTTAAAAATCTGACTTTAAAAGGGCTGAATCTGACTACCAAAGAAAAACTAAGGAGTTAGAGAAAACTGTGTCCCTATTAAAACATGAACACACAAGCTATAAGACTCAGATAAAGGATTTAATATCCAAATTGACTGAGGCTCAAGCCCAGCTTGTCACAGCTGAGGCTCAAGCCAGGAAGTATGCTATTTCCGAGCAAAACTTCCAAGCCATTCTTGCATCATCCTCTCACTCAAAACTTTGTTACCAAAACAAAGGTGGGTTGGGAACCAATGAAATAGCTCCAACACACTCTTATGATTCTATAAGACAACCAAGGTGTGGTACTGAAGAGCAAGAGGTTCCATCTGCTGACCCACCATCTCATGAGTCAAAGAATGATGCAATTATGGAGACCATCACAGGGAAGAATCAGGTAATTATGCCCTCCCCTGCCAATGATGATCAAACCCTGACCACCAAAGCCAGAAGAAGCAGAGCTAAGGCAGCCAGAAAAACTGCCAAGAAAGTGGCTGAGTCCAAGCTAAAGATAGACCCAAAGCAAAAGGGTGTATTCATCTCAGCTGGATTCCAGGTGGTTGGAAATTCTGATCAGGAAAGGGGTGTAGTACCAGTACTCCTGTCCTACCAAAGGATCAAAAGTTAAAGGGAAAGGTTGCTGATGAAGAGAAAAAGAACAAGAAACAGCAATCCTCAAATTCCCAAAAGATTAACATTGCATGCATAATGTATGGTCTGCAAAACCATATGGCCAAAAAATTGTTACTACAATCCTGCTAGCACACATTATGCAAATAATGTTCAAAAGGAAGGAGTCAGGGAAGGTTTCTCATTTGGACCATATCAAATGGTTCAAGTGATGAAAAAGGGAAAGCTTGTTTCCGAAGCAAGGCTGCTTTCGGAAGAAGATTCTTCTTCCGAAAGGAAAAAGGCTTCGGAAGCTAAAGCTGTAAAGACTCAGAAAAGCAAAAGAGTCCCCTTGAAACCATCCCAGAAGAAGACTGCTTTGGAAGAAAAGGTGGTGAAGGCTTCTTTCGAAAAGAAAGAAGCTTCGGAAGAATGCCAATCTACAAAAGCTTCAACAAGCTCATATTCCATGATCAACCAAGGGATGGAATGCAAGATCAAGGAAGATGCTGTGGCCCAAACCTCTTCTTCAAAGACATCCATTGAACCCCCATGCATAAATTTTGGTTCAATTATGTCATTATCATTGGAAGAACCCAAGACCAATAAGGCTTGGGTTTCCAATCAAAACTAACCATCTCATATTATGTGCAGGGACATCCATATGACAAGAATAACAACATATGGATTGTAGATAGTGGATGCTTCAGGCACATGACAGGGAACAGATCTCTCCTTCAACAATTTCAACATTATGATGGAGGTCTTGTCCAGTTTGGAGGTGAGTCCGGAGGATATATTTCTGGCAGAGGAAGTATATCCAATGGAAAGTTAAAGGTTGACAAAGTTAATTTTGTCAAACAGCTTGAACACAACCTGTTAAGTGTTTCTCAATTCTGTGATCAAAAGCATCAAATACACTTCACAGAACATGAGTGCATTATCCTCAAACCCGAGATTACAATTCCTCAGGAATTGGTGCTTCTTAGATCTCCCAGGAAAGGGGATATGTACAAGCTGGATATGAACAATGCTTCCCCAATGGGAGAAGTATCATGCTTTCTATCCAAAGCTGATGGTGATTAGTCAACACTATGGCATAAACGAATGTGTCATGTAAATTTTTAGACAATGAATAAATTGGCTAAAAATAACTTGGTACATGGTTTGCCTAAAAAGGAATTTTTCTGCAAAGATAACTATGTTGCTTGCTTGAAAGGGAAACAACACAGGACATCTCATAAATCCAAAGCTGTTAACTCCATAACCACTCCATTACACTTATTGCACATGGATCTATTTGGTCCAACAAGTATAATGAGCATTGGAAGGAAATCATATTGCCTTGTGATTGTTGATGATTTTACTAGATTTACATGGGTATTCTTTTTAAGAACCAAAGATGAAACTGCTGAAACTTTGAAATCTTTTATTCTTAAAATAGAAAATCAAGTTGATCACAAGGTTATAATAATTAGAAGTGATCAAGGGACTGAGTTTAAGAATCTAGTTCTTGACTCATTTTGTAACTCAAAAGGGATTGCCAGACAATATAATGCTCCCAGAACTCCTCAACAAAATGGTGTTGCTGAGAGGAGGAATAGGACACTTATTGAGGCTGCTCGGACTATGTTAGCTGATTCAAAGCTGCCTCTAACATTCTGGGCAGAAGCAGTCAACACTGCATGCTATATGCAGAACAGAGTTCTTGTAGTAAAGCCACATGGAAAAACCCCTTATGAGTTATGGAACAAGAGGCCACCATTCATTGGCTTTCTAAGGTCCTTTGGCAGCAGGTGTACCATACTTAACACAAAAGACAATTTGGCAAAATTTGCTGAAAAGTCGGAAGATGCTATCTTTGTTGGATATTCCTCTTACTCTAAAGCTTATAGGGTTTACAATATTAAAAATCAACAATTTGAGGAATCTTCTAACATTGTAGTCAATGAGCACACTCCTTGTGTTAGGGGGAATGGCCCTGATCATATCTTTGATTTAGAATTGTTTCCAAACTATTCTAAACCATCTTGTGAGAATGTTTCAGCTGGAACAGGTGCTCAAAGTGATTCTGATGAAGATCAACTGTTTGAGATTCCCAGACCTATTCCAAGTTCTCCAAGAGTTGCAGCAAATCAAGTTCTCACTATTGAAAGATCTAACACTATAACCATCTCAAGAGATAGTGGTACTTCAACAAGGGATTCACCTGCTACCTTTCAAATCTCTTCAGGTGACCCTGCACAACACCAGGCTGATGAAAACACCATCTTGAAGGAACAGACAATTGTTAATGATGCTTCACAACAAACAAATGATGATGTTTCTCTCTTATTCAATCAGTCCTCATTGAATGAGTTTGAAACAACAGCTGGACCAAGTATTCAAGCTCCTGAGCAAAATATGTCCAATTTGGATTTATCTTTGCAACTGGAGGTGATCCCTAGACTCAGGATTCATAACAGTCATCCAGCTGAAAACATCATAGGGGAAGTCTCTGAAGGCGTGAGAACAAGAGGACAAACTCACAATGGGAATGTCTGCCTGTACTCATGCTTTTTATCCCAAATGGAATCCAAGAAGGTGGAAGATGCCTTGAAAGATAGTAGCTGGGTTGAATCAATGCAAGAGGAGCTGATTCAATTCAAAAGACAAAAGGTTTGGAACCTATGTCCGCTACCATCTGGTCAAGTACCTATAGGCACTAAATGGGTATTCAGAAACAAGAGAGATGATAGAGGCTTCATTATCAAGAACAAGGCAAGACTGGTGGTTCAAGGATAACTCAAGAGGAAGGAATCGATTATACTGATGTCTTTGCACCTATTGCAAGACTTGAGGCAGTTAGGATCTTCCTTGCTTATGCTGCATCCAAGAATTTCACTGTCTACCAGCTTGATGTCAAGAGTGCCTTTCTATATGGGGATATAGATAGGGAAGTCTATGTATGCCAACCTCCAGGATTTGAAGATCCACAGCATCCCAACTATGTGTGCAAATTGGATAACGCTCTATATGGGCTGCACCAAGCACCTAGGCTGTGGTATGAGACATTGTCTCAGTTTCTCCTGAAAAATGGTTACACCAGAGGTACCATTGATAAGACTCTTTTCATAAGAAAGTCTAGGAAAGATATCTTGCTCGTTCAAGTCTATGATGATATCATATTTGGTTCCTCAAATGACCAAATATGTAAAGACTTTGAGAGTATTATGAAGAAGAAGTTTGAGATGAGTTCCATGGGAAAAATGGACTTTTTCCTTGGAATTCAAGTAAAGCAAATGAAGGAAGGGTTCTTCATCAATCAATCTAAGTATGTCAATGATATCTTAGAACGATTTGATATGAAAGATTGTAAAGCAGCAAAAACACCTACACCCAGAAACCACAATCTCTGCCCTGATTATAAGGGGGAGGATACTGATCAACATCAGTATAGAGCGATTATTGGTTCTCTGATGTATCTCACAGCAAGTAGACCTGATATCATGTTTGCAACTTGCATTTGTGCAAGATATCAGGCTGCTCCAAAGGTGTCTCACCTAAAAGCTGCGAAGAGAATTCTTAGATACCTCAAAGGAGCACCTAAACTAGGTCTCTAGTATCCAAGAAATAGTGATTTCAATCTCTACGGTTACTTTGACAGTGATTATGGTGGCTGCAACATCAACATGAAATCAACATCTGGTGGATGTCAATTTCTTGGTGGAAGGATCATCTCATGGCAATGCAAAAAGCAATCCTGTGTCTCTACATCAACTACTGAAGTTGAATACATTGCTGCTGCTAGTTGATGTGCTCAGCTGCTGTGGATTCAAAACCAGATGATAGACTATGGATTCAACTTCATGAGCACTCATATCCACATTGACAACAACAGTGCTATATCCATTACTGAAAATCCAGTGAAGCACTCCAAGACTAAGCACATTGATATCAGGTATCAATTCATTAGAGATATTCATGAGAAAAATCTTATCAAGCTAATCAAAGTTGACTCAAATGAACAATATGCTGACTTGTTCACCAAAGCCTTTGATGAACAAAGATTTAAATATCTCATTACAGCTATTGGGATGATAAACATTGATTAGTTGATCTCATATGAAAACCTTTTAATGTGTAAAGTCTCATGTCAAAACAATCTAAGCCCTGTTACAAAAAATCTTTTTCTAAATTTTATCTAAGTATGAATTCTTCCGAAGAGAAATTAACCCTCAGAAGATATTTTGCATACCTTCCGAAGCAAATTTCTCCCAGGATAATTTTCTTCTCGGAAGAGTGTTAAGTCTCGGAAGAAGCGATTGATTTCATATCCGATCTACTTCCGAAGCTTATAACACACTCCACTTGAAAAGCAACATATACTCTCGGAAGTAATCAATTTACCTTCGGAAGTAAATTTGCCATCGGAAGAATATTACCTTCGGAAATGCTTTATACTCGGAAGAAAGATTTTACTGTGTAACGGAAATCTTTTGGGCCCCACTCTGTAAAAAGTAAAGATTTTGTTAATGATGTCGGATTATTTAAATGGACTAACCTTACCGCCCATGTCACATCATACTGTGAAACCTCACATCGTCTTATCCAAACCCCCTTTAAACCGCCATTCCACCCATTTAAATACTTCCGGTTAATCACTTACATCCTTTTTACCCAAATTACTGCCCTAAAAGCTTTCTTCATCTTCAATTTACCCTATTCCGAACTATCTTTCTGAAATTTTTCTTCAATGGCACTAAACCCTCAGCACAACCAAGTCGCACTCCTTGATTCTTCAAGGGATGTTGACTTCTCAGACATCATCTCCTTTCTGACCCAATCTTCTTACTACACCGCTCTGAATGTAAACCACACGATTTACTCAAACCATATGTCTGAATTTCGGGCAAATGGTCAGATTGAAACCCTAAATGGGGTTCGTGTCATTCGATCGAGCATCTGTGGCCAGGAATTGGTCATTTCTGAATAGATCATCAGGGAGCATCTAGAGCTTCATGATGAGGGCGCTCCAACGGAATTCCCCAAAGCAGATTTGGATAATTCTTTTCTCTAAATGGGATATGGTGGAGATGTTAGCAGGTCAACTGTCTATAAATTTAACTTCTCTTACAAATGGAAGTTCCTGCAGCATGTGGGTGTTCACTGCTTGTCTAATAAATCTGAGGGATGGGATCAAATCCTATATGAACTTGGGTGCCTAGTTCATGGGTTGGTAAAAAGCCTCCGCTTCAACTATTCAAGATTTGTGCTGACTAACCTCATGGGGAATCTTCAAAGGGACACATTCTTCATGTATCGCAGGTTTCTCCAGCACATAATCAACTGTGAGCTGGACCAGAGCAAGCTTGTCTGTGCAGCTGCTCTGACTGCTCCTCAAATGAGGCCGACCATCTTCAAGACTTTGAAGAAAGTGTCCACCAACTTCACCGGAAGAGATACTGCACTTCTTCTAGGTATGATTGAGGCAATGGCTCATGGTGACATACCTGTTAACCCCACAAGTGATGAACCCACACCAGCAACTACCCTCACTTTGCCAAATCTACCTTCTCCACCCATTACCTTTACTTATCAGAGACGTCAAAAACGAACCCTTGTTCAATCTTCTCTGATTGAACAAGCTCCTCATGTTCTACACAAAAAGGCTAGAGTTGAACAAAGGGCTCCCACACTCAGCCTGAGGTCCAACCATCCTTCACAATTAACCTCAATATGGGTCTTGAGTCTCCTCAGTCTCAGACCCATGAGCCCGAAACCCAAGCTGATAGCCCTCAGGGAGAGTCTCTATACTCCCCTGAGCAGCCAAAAAGGGACAACCCTATCACAGGCTCAATGCCTTTAGACATTGATCAAAGTCCCGGGTCATTAGGTTTCACTTCCATATCCTTTACTGACCTTTTAATTGGACCTGATGAAGAGATTATGTCTCTTAAGGGCAATGAAGTTGATCCACAACACCCTCTCAAGGATCAACAGAGCCTAGAGAGATCTCTTATCTCTAGCCCCCATCAGCAAACCTTTAATGAGGTGAGTCCCACTGATGTGGAGGGGACTCATGTAGATTCAGCTGCCACTACTGAAGGAGCCTCAATGGATCCTCAGGACAGTGGTATCATAACTAAGACTGAATCTACGACAACCATGCCCTTTGATGACTCTGAAAGAGACATCATTGTGCAAGGGAAACCATGGCGCCAAGTAACCACATCTGGTGGTGAGGATGAACATAAAAGGTATGTTACCTCATCTCCCCGTGATTCTTCAAAAGAAGATGAGGGAAGAATGCAACTTACCATTCAACACCTACATTCTAAAGTCTCAAATCTTGAATCCAAGGTTAGGACTTTAGAGGATAGGTTTGCCACTCAGCAACTTGAGATTGAAACTCTCAAGGCCAAACTAGCTGAGAAACAGATTGAGAGGTCTGTTAGGCATGTAGCAACACAGGTCTCCTTGACCTCTTCCTCTAGCTCATCAAGCTCTCAGAATGATGCTACCAAAAAGGGGGAGAGTGTTCAGGGACAAAGTCAAAGACAAGAGGAAACCCAAAGTCAAGCTCTCACTTCCTTGAGCTCAAAGTATCCCGTGCAACAAGCTTCAATTTTCCTGAGCCTCCTCCAGTTGTTTTTCAAGTGGATCAAAGGATGCTCCAAGATCTCAATAGGTTCTTTAACAAGTTCCTATTGGAATCTCTTATAGAATAGCCAAGTCCTGATATGTTTGTGATCTACTTCGGAGCTCAAGAGCTTCATAGGTTAAATGCACCTTCTACCACTATTGAGGAAGTTGGTCAACCTAAGGTCCAAGTGCAACATGAGATTAACTTCGAATGGGAAACAAGGACAGATGGCCCAACAACTGAAAAAGTTGCGACAGATAGTGCATTTTCACAGACTTCCGAAGCACAATTCAAAGCCTCGGAAGAACAATCTCAAACTTCCGAAGCTGAGATTGCTGCTGCGGAAGGACTATTCTTATCATCCGATGATCTAATAGTCACAGATGCAATCCTGGAACTTGCATTTGAGGTTAATAGGGAGGATTTTCTCACCCAACCTTTAGCTCTAACATCAGCATTAACTCCAGCTCCCATCTCTACTACTCAACCTGAATCTTCCATCCAAGAACTCCCAAAGTCTATTACTTCCGAAGACATCAAAGGAAAGAGGAAGATGACTTCGAAAGAGCTTCAGGAGGAAGAAAGGTTGGAGAAACTCAAAAGAAAAGGTAGGCTTCCAACTGGAAAACTGCTAGCTGCAAGTACCAAAGCAGCTGTAGCCAACCAAGTGGCAGTCAACAACAGAAAAAGAGTAGAGATTATTGATAGACTTGTTAGTCTAGGAGCTGCAACTAAAGATGTACTCCTGCTACCATTAGAGGAGTTAATAGAGCTGGAAAAGGCAACCTTGCTGCTAAAACAGCAAAAAAAATAAGCTGCAAGGTTGGCCTTAGAACAAGAAAGGGAGAGGAAAGAAAGAGAAGCTGATCTGCAACTCAGGAGGGAAAGGATAACTTTCCTAACCTCCAGAGGTTTCTCTCAAGAAGAATTATCTCCACATAACAATGATACGATCTTATGGCTCTTCAACAAAGAGCAAGATCAAATGGAGAAAGAGAGAAAGAGAGCTGCAAGGGAAAAGCTATTGCAGAAGAAGAAGAAGGAAGAGGAAGCAGGACTGATTGCTGCCAAGAAGATAGGTGAGAAGGCCTGGATGAAGAGCTATCTCAAGGCTCATGGCTTCTCTGGCAAGCAGGTGGGTCCTATGTCAGAAAAGACTCTCCAGCGACATGTCAGTGACATTAAGGCTGACATTCGTGCGGGGAAGAGGAAGAAGATGTATTGAAGGGGACAGGGGATGACCTTCAAAGCAACCACTCAACCCAAACTCCAAACCCAACCTCAACCTGAACCTATACACTTTTCATTCCCAATCAAAACCGAACCAACCACTGAACCATACACCCCTGAACCTACACCATCACCCCTACCAACCTCTTCACCTCAACGACCTAAACTACCCATCCTCCAACCCAAAACTCTAGCCAGAACCCAAACACCTCAACCTACCCATCAACCCATCAAACCATCCCCTCAGCCTTCTAAACATCTTTCCTTGGAAGAATTCAAGGCAGTCAAGATAAAGCTCATAAACTGCACAACTCTGAGCGATATCTCCTATGAGGAGGATTCAGTCAATTTGACCTATGTTGATGGATCCTCAAGTTCCCTCACTAGAGATCAATTTCTTGATCTGCCTAGAGGAACTTTGGACCAAGCTGCAAATCTCCTTGGCCTCAATTAAGACACTTTGAATGAGGAAGAAAAGAAGCTAAGGAGAAGGCTGGTGACTCTACTGGATACTAAGAAAGGAGACCGGGTGCCAAGACAACCTCTTGCACCTAGAAAGAAGATCATCCAATGGAGGTTCGAAGACTCTTCTCACAACTTTGTTGTTGATAGAGAGAATGGAGAGCTCAACAGGCTAAGTGCCTCATCTCTGCTACACTTGAGCAGGTTTGACATTGCTGAGTTAGCAGAGAAGCCATTCTCCAATCCTTCAAACTCTGATGTAGCTGCCCATATCAAAAATCATCTAGGCAGCCTTCATATGGCCGAGCTAACTGCTAGAAGCAAGGTTGAAGAATAGTTGAAACCGAGAGAGGAGGAGGAAAGGAACGGATCAGCAACCAAAGACAAAGCCTTTTTACAAATGGTTGAAGGTCCTGAACTTGAATCCATAGTTAGATGGGAGTATGACTATAACTCCCGTCAACTAACTCTTTTCAGGGGGACACAACAAAGGGTACATGTCATTCAGAGTGATAGACTGGATCTCCTATCCACCAATGACTTGTACAAGCTTCTCAGCACCACTTCAGGGAAGAACAAAGAGACAGACAAATACCTTTTGTCCCTGCTGCTGAAAGCTTTGAGAAGCAGAAATAAGTGAGGTTTTGGTAGCATCAGCCTAGGGGGAGTTTGTTGGATCTAGAAAGGCTGGTGCAACACAAACCAAGTCACTTAGAAGATTTTGGTACAACAAACAAAGGACTTCCGAAGCTAAGTATGGAACTTCCGAAGGAAGAAGGAGCTCTTCCGAAGACAAAGTGTAAAGCTTACTTCCAAAGGAAAACTCCAATTTCCGAAGAAAAAGAACCTACTTCCGAAGATCAAGACTCAGAAAGAAAGATCTAAAGTCAACTTCCGAAGAACAGAAGTCCTCAAGCCTCGGAAGTATAGAAGCCTCTTCCGAAGTATAAGTGTCTTTGGAAGAACTTGTTCTTCCGAAGCCAACTTACCTTCAGAAGACACTCCTATTATCTAGTGGACATAAGTATGGTCTCTCTGACACTCCGCTGCAAATCTCTGAGATACTGCATGGTGTTTTCTCAAAAGCCATGTAGTTGACCATACTTTAATCCACTGTTTACCTTTTTATGTTAGTACAGTTGACAAAAGGTAAGTCATGGACATGTCATGACTACCATATCTTAGATAATACTTTATCTAAGATACCTTAACTTTAGCATTGTAGTATATGCTTTAGTCTTATGTTTCCAGCTGATATCAAAGTATATCCGGCGGTAGGATCTAGTATATATATTTTCTCATTGTAACTCATGTAATATGCTTGTAAGAGTCTTGTAATATCTTGAGTTGAGAAGTAATATATACAATTACCTTGAAAATTTATTTTTGCGTGTTCCTTTGCTACTTATTATATTATTATCAACTCTTGTAAAAGACATTACTTCATCTGATTTGAGTGTTTCCATAAGTGAGTTTGAGAGAAATCCAAGTGTTTAAGTGACAAATCCGATCCTGCATGAAGTTTTCAAACTGCTGCTTCAGGAGATCCTTCTTATTCTCATTGGCTTCAGAGGAGCCTTCATACATCAGTTTTAGTGCATCCCACAACTGTTTGGCTATTTTGCACTTCTTGACACCTCTGTACATAGAGTTTAGAAGGGCAGTTTGAAGAGCTGTCATGGCTTTTCTATCAATCTCTACTCTCTTCCTATCTTCATCAGAGTAGTTAGCCACATCTTTAGGGATCATACCAGCACCAGTAGCAGAAGGAGTGCTGGGTATGAAAGGTCCATTTTCAACAGACTCCCACATTCTTGAGTCTAGAGACATGATGAAACCTTCCATTCTCATACACCAGGTATCAAAGTCATCAAGAGTGATCAGTGGGGACTTGTTCATGGTTCCAGTTTCCATATTAGTCTTTGAAATGGCTGCCATTTGAAAGTTTAGTATTTGTGTGTGTGAGGGATCTTAAGATGGTAAGATCTTATATCAAGAGCCTTAAATGCTCTGATACCAATTGCAGGACCGGTGAAGGGTGGTCACTTACAGCACAACAACACAAAGAGGAGATACACCAAACTTAATCAAACAGTAAACTGCATTAACCACAATAATGATACTAAGAACACAAGTAATGAGTAAGAGACAGAACAAGAAAACACAAGAGATTGGGTTTCAAGGATGCTGTATATTGCTTTCTCAAGTTCTATTACAAGTGTTACAAAGCATAAAGAAAGATACTAGAACATGGAATACTTATACTACAACCTACATCCGGCTATACTTTGAAAGCCAGCTGGATACAATTGACTAGACACAAACAAAATCAATTGTAGAATCAAAAGGCATATCTGCCTTTTGACTTGTGACTATGACATGCCATAGCTCACATCCTAATATATTACAAAAAGGATTAAAGTACATAAAGTAGAAAGCATGGACTCAAGACCTCAATGTACAGTTACCAAAAGCATGGACCTTTCACCAACTCATGTAAGTTGGTGACTTTACAGAGTTGCAGCGGAAAAGTGGTCCAGCTTTATGGTAAAGTACATCGGATAAAGGCATATCTCTAAAAGTCTTCGGAAGAAATCTGTCTTCACTATTTGGCTTCGGAAGACTTTGTCTCTGAAGTTTCGGAAGACTTCACTTTTGGCTTCGGAAGATATTGGTCTTGGCTTCCGAAGATTTTACACTTAGAATATTTGTAGTGCATGGTGTAAAACTTCCCAAGCAATTCTACTTCAGTTCTTTAGTGCAATGCTTGCAGAGAGACTTTGGATGTTTTGGTTTGCATCAGACTTATAGGATTCCTTACAAATATGGTACATTTCGTCCTATATAAGCAATGCCTCTAAATCCTTAACGCAAAGACCACATTTGCTAGCTCCAAGTTATGAGTAGGATAGTTAACCTCATGAACTTTCAACTGTTGGGATGTGTAGGGTATAACTTTTCCTCGCTCCGTGAATAAATCAGGATATCATCAATAAATACAATCACTGATTTATCAAACATAAGCCGACACACTCGATTCATCAAGTCCATAAAAGTAGCTGGCACGTTGGTCAAACTAAAAGACATAACGAGGAACTCGTAGTGTCCATAACGTGTGCGAAAAACTGTTTTAGGGATATCCTGCCCCTTCACTTTAAACTGATGGTAGCCTGATCGAAGGTCTATCCTTGAAAACCAACTGGCACCCTGAAGCTGATCAAATAGGTCATCAATTCTTGGTAATGGGTACCGATTCTTTACTGTCAACTTATTCAGCTCAAGGTAGCCGATACACATCCTTATGCTATCATCCTTCTTCTTCACAAATAAGACAGGAGCACCCCAAGGAGAGATACTCGGTCTAATGAACCCCTTATCAAGCAACTCCTATAGTTGCACCATCAACTCCTTCATCTCAGTCGGAGCCGACCGATACAGCGCCTTAGCAATAGGTTGGGCACCCAGTATCAAGTCAATCTAGAGCTCGATTCCACGGTCCGGTGGCTCTTCTGGTTAGTCTTCTTGGAACACCTCTGGGAAGCCACACACAACCGGTACATCAAACAGTTGTGGTGTTGGCATATCCACATCCCTCACGTAGGCCAAGTAGGAACTACACCCATGCCTCATGCACTTTCCCGCCACTGCCATCGAAATCACCTCGGGATAGTCATAACTCGATCACTGTAAACTGTCACCGAACTCCCATAGGCGCTGACAGTTTAATCACCTTCTTGCGACACACAATGTTCGCATCGTAGTCCGCCACCCAATCCATTCCTAGGACTAAATCGAAACCGCCTAAGGTCATCACGGACGGTCTAACAGGAAACTTTTGACCTTCTAATTCAATGTCACAACCTTCTATCATCTCAGAAATCCTGGTAGACTTACCTATGGCAGTTTCTACATTAAAGGGTTCATCAACACTTCTACTCCAATTGGGAAACTTAGCACAAAAGGCAGCAGAAATAAAACTCCTACTAGCACCGAAATCGAACAACACAAAAGCAAGAGTTTGGTTACTAGATACGTACCTGACATGACATCGGGGTCCATCCTAGCCTCTTCCCTGGTCATCGTGAAGGCTCTGCGCTCACTTCCTGCCTTCCAGTTCCAGTCGTCCTCTTTGCCCAAAAACTCTCGTCCCTCGGCTTCTTACAGTCTCTTCTTATATGACCTTTTCCTCCACAGTGATAACACCTCTTCACCCCATAATTCTTTGCCAGATGACTGGGCCTCCCACATTTGAAGCAGAGGTTTGATCCCCACCTACACTCTCCAGTATGCCATTTAGCACACTTACCACACTTCCTCGTCTCCGCACCGGACGAAGCTACACGCCGGTCATCCGTCCTGGCAACCTTTTTGTTTGGAGTGTAACCCCCACATTCAACCCGCTTTCCGTTGCAATTCTTGTCGCTGCTACCCTTCTTGTTCACTTCAATCACGGTCGTCTCTTTCACTGCTCTAATTACCTCAGTCACCATAAACGGCAGAATCGTCTGCATGACCTGTTGAACTCCCTCGACAACAGCCTCTTTCAATGTGATCCTCAAACTAGCACTATCATCACCGCCTTTCGGGTGATGGATCTCGGGCTCTTCGAGTGCCATTTCAGTAGCCCTAGCCATGCTTCTCGTGACACGCGGTCCAGCACCACGTCCGCCACAACCTTCACCTGATGAAACCTTCGAAGATCTACCACCGGCCATCCTCTAACACACTATAAGATTCAAACACTAACGCGGTCATTCAAGGAAATAGCTCAGTTTATGTCAAGTATAGTAAGTCTCTAATTACAGTGGCCAGTTGTGATTAACCACTTACTTTACTCTTCATACCCCAAGCATTTCTTATCCTGACTACATCAGTATCTGAATCTACTAAAGGCACATAAACCACATAACATGCGCACGTAATGCGGATTAACATTAAAGAAAATACTTGATTGCACGTAGTTACTAAGACTGGCATCCCTTCCCTTTTGTCCTAATTTCAGTTTAAGTTTAGGTTTCTTTCGAAACTTTACCTGTTTCACTTAAACTTTGGCTCTGATACCAACTTATAAGGCCCCTTTTCCGGGAAACCTCACAGTTGGTTAATCATAGCATAAAATCATTTTATTAACAAAACAATGCAGCGGAATAAAAAAAACATTTACTTAATACTTGCAGTTGATATTATGATCATACATTTGTCCTTTAATTGTAAATAAAACATAGTACTTTTTCCTTTAAATTACAATATAAGATTTCATAATCAGGAATGCCATCCATATCCATCCAAGTAGCCTCCAACCGGTGCCATCCTCAGCATCAGCATTTACCTGCCAGCTATTATGCATAAAAGTCAGCTTCGCTGAGCGAGTTCTAGTTTTAAATAATATAAGAAAATATTCACTTTATCCTTCATATAATGACCATGCATACAACATAGTACATAACATTACTTGCATCATAATAAGGTTGTTCATTATCTTTCATTCTTTCATTATCTTTCATTACCTTTCACTTTCATCATAAACGAGATTGCACAAAGCAAGAGCTCCATATTGATCGACAACAAATGTCGATCCCTGTCCGTACACATTTTTCATGGTAGCTAACCCCGACAGTTGATCCACACTGCAAGGCACATAGCCCGCTCATGAATACAGATCAATCATCATACATCAGACTCACCTAAGTGAAGTCTATCATAGTGCTTGCAAGACTTTACATCATCAAATGGGCCCGGGGGTAACATTCATTAAGTTTCACTTTTCATTAACATCATCTTCCACTTTAATATATATAATACTTAACTTATTAAGTACACAACATGCCAAGTACTAGTCATCATAAAACATAACTAACCCTCCACGAGACAGCGGGGGTTCGGGGGCGGCAGCCCCTGACAGCAGGGTCCTAGGGGCACAGCCCCTAGGGGCAGTCAGCGCGAAAAATTTTTATATTTAAATATTTATATAGCACATTTACTTGTAGAAAAATTGTTCCTCCTGTTAAAACCTCTTAAAATCTTGGTCATTTAAAAACGTATAATTAGTATGCATAATAGCCCCAAAACATCGAAAAACTTATAAATAGGGGAGGTCTAGAACTCACCTGGATACCGGGACCAACTTCAAAACTAAGCTTACAAGGCTAGGATTACACTACATAGCCTGCAGATAAGTTGACACTTAAAAGGGTTAATTTCTGCATAAATTCACTGCAAGATCAGCAATTTCGCAGCTAGATTCGCCAACATTTTTGCTACCACCTTCGCTGGCAGTTTCGCTGGCACTTTCGCTGGTAGTTTCGCTGCCAGTTTCGCTGCCAGTTTCACCCAACTTTCTTTGGATAACCATGTATGGGAAACTATCTGCGAAACTATAGTTTCGCAGGAAGATCCACAGTTTCGCTGGACGAATACCTGATTTCGCTGGATGAACACCCAGTTTCGCAGAACGGGCTAAAAATTACGAACCACCCTATTTTTGACCCAAAACTTCAATCTTTTACACCCAAAACCATGGTTTATCACCCAATAAGCTTTATCTAAGCTTCTTACATGTTTTCTTACACAAAAACATGAGTTTTGGGCGAATCTTTGCCACTTTTAAAAACCCAAACCCTAGAATCCGGGTTTACATCAAAAGCAACAATTAAATGATGATTCTTACCTGGATTCTTGGTGTTTTCTTGTTGTTTCGATGGCCACGAACACCGATCTTCAATCCCGAGATCAACCGAGCCTTGAATCTTCAATTCTCTCTACTTTCTCTCTACTCTCTCTTTAGAACTAGAGTGTTGAGTTGCAAATGAGAGCTACTCAAGCTCATCTGTTTATATATGCCAGGCGTTCCCGGGACCTTAAACTCGCCAAGCACATATCCCGAAGAGTTAACTTGGTCTATAACCCATATCCATCTTATTTCCATTAAATGATCGCGTCTAAGCCCATTATTATTATTTGGCTCGCTTTGACATTATTCGAGGCGTTACATACATATAGTAGTATTTTTTTATTATGCTTTATTTTGATTTTTGCATGATTTTATGTGTGCAGGCATGTTGATAATGATTGTTTTCTTAATTTTCAACTTATATAAACTTCTAAGTTTGAGAAATTAAAAGTTTAGGGGGAGCAAAAATTGAAAAAGAGAAAATTAAAGTAATAGTTAAAAAAGGATGATGCTAAATTTTCAAGTATGTGTGTGTTTGATATGATTCAAAAATGAACGTAACAAAAATCAAAAAAAAAAAACAAAAAAAATTCAAATTGTTTTTGATTTGAAATATGGAAAAGCTTCGAGATGAGATTATTTCAAATCTTTGAAAATTTCAAAATTTATGATTAAAATGACGGGAAATTAATTGAAATATAAAAGTTAAAAGTTTGAGTGAGAAAATAAAAATTGTTTAAATAATAAAGTCAAAAAGTCAAAAATTTTATGTGGTCAAAAAGTCAAAGTCAAAAAGTCAAAGTCAAAGTTGACCAAGGGTTGACTATTTCATGAAAAACAGTGAAAATTTTCACAATTAGGGATTAAATGTTTATTGTGGAAAAAGTTCAAGTGTTTGATGTATGAAATGATCCTCATGTGTCTAAACAGTGACCATAAGTTTAGAAACATGATGAATTTTCGGTTTCAAGACAAGTGTTGGGCGTTTTGATTTCAACTCATGCGCCAAAACAATAGTCATGAGTCTGAAAATTTGGTTAAGTCTTGGGTGTTTTACACTATGTCATGCACCTAAACAGTGCCAGTCATTATGTCAAAAAATAAACCAAGTGTGAACTCTTGAAAACCCATGCGCTTAAACAATTCACATACAAATTGAAGGTACATGTTTTTGTTAAAGTGTTAGGCGTTTCAGGATAGGTCATGCGCCTGAACAGTGCTCATGCGCCTAACAGGGATCATGCATCTGAACAGTGCAAATGCACCTAAGTCCTTTGATAAAATTGACCAAGTGTAACTCATGCGTCTAAGTCACATGCACCTGAACAGGGATAATGCGCGTGTACAGTGCCAATGCGTCTAAACCTCATGTGTCTCAACAGTGGTCATGCGCCTACACAGTTGCAATGCATCCAAGGATTTTTCACTCTTATATAAATTCAACACTTGACAGATTTGTAAGGATTCCTATAAGTCTGATGCAAACTAAAACATCCAAAGTCTCTCTGCAAGCAATGCACTAAAGAACTGAAGTAGAATTGCTTCAGAAGTTTTACACCATGCACTAGAAATATTCTAAGTGCATTGCTTTATGTACTTTATTCTTTTTGTAATAGATAAGGATGTGAGCTATGGCATGTCATAGTCACAAGGTCAAATGGCAGATATGCCTTTTGATTCTACAATTGATTTTGTTTGTGTCTAGTCAATTGTATCCAGCTGGCTTTCAAAGTATAGCCGGCTGTAGGTTGTAGTATAAGTATTCCATGTTCTAGTATCTTTCTTTATGCTTTGTAACACTTGTAATAGAACTTGAGAAAGCAATATACTGCATCCTTGAAACCCAACTCTCTTGTTCTGTCTCTTACTTGTTACTTGTGTTCTTAGTATCATTATTGTGGTTAATCCACTTTATTGTTTGATCAAGTTTGGTTAATCTCCTCTTTGTGTTGTTGTGTTGTAATTGTTAAGCCCTTCACCGGTCCTGCAATTGGAAAGTTTGGCTTGGATAAAAGCAAAGTCAAGTGTTACATTTGTAACTTGATGGGCCATTTTGCTAGAGAGTGTAAGGCACCTAAAACAAATGGTGGCCAAGCACAAACCAGACCAAACTACACTGACATAGCCCCTCAGAATGAGAAGCCAAAGCAACAAGCTGCTGTTGCTGTTAAAGAAGGAGGCTTTGACTGGAGCTTTCAGGTGGAAGATGCTTCTCCAAACCAAGCACTAATGGCAGATCATGATGAAGCCAAGGTATTGGAACATCTCTGTACTCCTGAATGTATTGCTAAAGTTAACAGATACAGGTCCTATAACTTGGAAATGAGATCTGATCTTGAGTCTTTAAACATTTTAAAATCTGATTTTAGAAAGTCTTAAAATGATTATAAACTAAAGATAGGGGACTTAGAGAAAACCATTTCAGTTCTAAAACATGAGCATACAGATTTTAGGACTCAAATCCAAGATCTCATAACCAAGCTGACTGAGTGCCAGGCTGAGTTTGTGATCAGCAAAGACAGGGCAGAAAAGAGTGTTCTTGAAGAAGAGACCTTCAAGAACATGATATCCTCATCCCTGCACAACAAAGTGTGTTATCAAAATAGATAGGGACTGGGATCAAATGAGATAGCTCATCCACACACAATCTTGTTTGTAAGAACTCCTAGATGTGGAACTTGTGAAGATGAGCTTCCTCTCATTGATCCTATAAGTGAAGAGGATGAAGAAGAGATAGTGAAGAATTCCTCTGAGAAGAGTAAAGAGCAGGATTCTAAAAAGGGCCACTATCCTTCTGAGGAGAAGAAGACCACTGTGATGACCAAGTCAATGAGAAAGAACTTGATCAGGAAGAGCAAAAGAAAAGCAAAGAAGGCTCAAGAGATCAAGGCTACTTTTGACTCTAAGCTGAAACAAGTTTTTATCTCTACAGGGTTTGAAGTGGTAAAGACTGAAGACATCAACCAAAACTCTTCAGCTAAGAGTTCTGGTTCTTGTTCAAATCATCTCAGTACCAAGAAGAAGACTGATCTGCTGTGTACCACTGCTGCACAGCCTGGACCATCAAACTCCAAGAACAGTTCACAGCCCATAAGAACTGTCTCAGCATCTGCAAAGATAAGGGTGGAGAAGGGATGTGACCAAAGACAGTCTTGCTCTCATAAGGAGAATCTTGTAAAGAAGAAAATGTTGTGTGTCATGTGTGAAAGTACCTCTCACATTGCTAAGGATTGTCCATACAATCCTAAAAGTACTGTCCATATGACCAAGACAAAGACTTCAAAGAGTTTCAAGAAGATTCAAGCTTCGGAAGGAAAGTATGTTTCCTTCGGAAGCTCCAAATCAAAGAAGAAGGCAAATGGAAAATTACCTTCGGAAGAAAAGTTGGTCTCGGAAGAAAGGAATTCTTCCGAAGCACTGAAGTCTGCTGCAGTGACTGTAGAATCTTCCGAAGGTTCAGTCATCAAAATTTCTGAAGTCCCAAAAGCTTCTGAGGTTTTGAAGGTCAAGTCCAAGACTCCAAAGGTGGTGTGGAAGTTTAAGAAAGACCAAGTGACTGAAGTTTCTCCATCAACAACAACTCAAGATCCTTTTAGCACAACCATAGGATCTATTAATGTTGCATTACCTTCTATTATACTTAGTGAGCCCAAGACAAGTAAGGCTTGGGTTTCCAAATGTAACTAATCATTCTCTTTGTGCAGGAACAGCTCAAGACAAACAATAATGTCTGGATCATTGATAGTGGCTGTTCCAGGCACATGACAGGCAATAGGTCACTACTCCATAACTTTGAGAGGATTGATGGAGGACCAGTTGCTTTTGGAGGAGATGAAGGTGGTTACATTTCTGAAAGGGGCAAGGTCACAAATGGTAAGCTCAGCATTGAAAAGGTAAACTTTGTCAAGGAGCTTTGGTACAATCTTCTGAGTGTATCCCAATTTTGTGACAAGAGTCATAACATGCTCTTTACTGAGCATGAGTGCATTGTTCTCAAGCCTGGAGTGGTCATTCCTCATGAGCACATCCTGCTTAGAGCCCCCGGGAAAGGGAACATGTACAAGATGGACTTGCAAGAAACATCTCCCTCCGGAGAAGTTTCATGCTTTCTGTCTAAAGCAAATAGTGATGAGTCTTTCATATAGCATAAGAGAATATGCCATGTAAACTTTAAGAACATGAATAAACTAATTAAACATGATCTGGAATGCCAAAGAAAGAGTTTACAAGTGATGATCATTGTGTTGCATGCCTGAAAGGGAAGCAACATAAGGTATCTCACAAGCCTAAGGAAAGGAACTCCATCACTACTCCCCTACATTTAATATATATGGATCTCTTTGGCCCCACCAGTGTAATGAGTCTAGGAAGGACCTCTTATTGTTTAGTGATCACAGATCATTTTACAAGATTCACTTGGGTTTTCTTTCTTAGATCTAAGGATGAAACCCTTGAGATTCTGAAGAATTTAATTTAAAAAATTAAAAATCAAAGTGATCACAAGGTCAAAACCATAAGATGTGATCAAGGGACTGAATTCAAGAATCAAATCCTTGATACATTTTGTCATGAAAAAGGTATTACAAGACAATATAGTGCTCCCAGGACTCCTCAGCAAAATGGTGTTGCTGAGAGGAGAAACATGACACTAATTGAAGCTGCAAGAACTATGTTGTCTGACTCTAAATTGCCCATCACCTTCTGGGCAGAGGCAGTAAATACTGCTTGCTATATGCAAAACAGAGTTTTAGTAGTTAAGACACATGGTAAGACTCCTTATGAACTTTGGCACAAGAGAAAACCTTTCATTGGTTTTCTCAGGTCATTTGGATGTCCTTGCACCATCTTGAATACTAAAGATCAAATTGCCAAATTTGTTGAGAAATCAGATGATGGACACTTCATTGGATAATCTTCCCAAGCTAAGGCTTATAGAGTATACAATCTCAGAACTAGAATTGTTGAGGAGTCAGCCAATGTGACTTTCAATGAACACACACCCTGTGTGGCTGGTTCTGGTCCTGATTGGCTATTTGATCTTGATTTAGTTACCAACTGTTTTAACAAAAATTGTGAGAATGTTTCAGGATATACAGAAAATTTAAATACAGGTGATCCTGATCTAAGATTTGAGCTAGGAAGACCTTCAACTCATACATCTTCAGCTCCAGTTGGAACTACTTCAGCAAATGAGGTTTCTATCAACACTACAATGACAAATTCAGCTGATACATCTGGGGTGCCTTCAAATTCCAGCTCAGAGGGTCCATAACCAGATAAAGATACCTCAATTGTGGAAGACGAAAATGGTGATGGTGAAAGTGATCAGGAATTCCTTGATCCTAATAACCACACCATAGATGACAACATCATTGATGTCACACACTCATTGGATCAAGTTAATCTTGATAAGTGTGGTGCTGTGGAGGGTGAATCATCTATGCCAGATCTAAATTTCTCAAATTTGGATCTTTCTCAGCAACTTGCTGTGATCCCTCAGCTAAGGATCCACAAGTCTCACCCAACCACAAACATCATTGGAGATGTTGTCACAGTGGTAAGAACAAGAGGACAAACCCATCAAGCAAATGTTTGTCTTCACTCTTGTTTCTTATTCCAGATAGAGACAAAGAAAGTTGATGAAGCTCTAAAGGATGGAAGTTGGGTTGAAGCTATGCAACAAGAGTTGCTTCAATTCAAAAGGCAAAAAGTTTGGAACCTTTGTCCTCTTCATCATGGGAAGACTACCATTGGAACCAAATGGGTGTTTAGGAATAAGAAGGATGATAGAGGCATTATCATCAAGAACAAGGCAAGACTAGTTGTTCAAGGATACACACAAGAAGAAGGGATTGACTACACTGATGTCTTTGCTCCTGTAGCAAGATTAGAAGCTGTTAGGATATTCTTGGCATTTGCTGCATCCAAGAACTTCAAGGTCTTTCAACTTGATGTAAAGTGTGCTTTTCTGTATGGAGTGATTGATGAAGAGGTTTATGTCAAACAGCCACCTGGTTTTGTAGATCCTGATCATCCGGATTATGTCCGCAAGCTTGACAAAGCTCTTTATGGGCTGCATCAGGCACCCAAGAAGTGGTATAAGACATTGTCTGAGTATCTTTTTTAAACATGGATACCGGAGAGGTACTATGGATGGAACTCTCTTCATTAAAGGACAGGGAAATGACTTATTGCTAGTTCAAGTGTATATAGATGACATCATCTTTGGTTTAACTAATCCAAAGCTCTGCAAAGACTTTGAGAAGCTGATGAAAGACAGATTTGAAATGAGTGCAATGGGAGAACTCAATTTCTTTCTGGGAATTCAAGTGAAGCAAGTTGAAGATGGCATTTTCATAAGTCAGTCAAAGTATGTTCAGGACATACTCAAGAGTTTCAACATGACTGATTGTAAGATTGCTAAGACACCCATAGCCAGAAACCACTCCCTTGGACCTGATCTTGAGGGGGAGTGTGTAGATGTACATTTATACAGGGCTATGATTGGGTCTCTTATGTATCTTACAGCTAGCCGGCCTGATATCATGTTTGCTACATGTATTTGTGCAAGATATCAAGCCAACCCTAAGATGTCTCACCTCATGACTGTCAAAAGGATTTTAAGATACCTCAAAGGTGCTTCAACACTTGGTTTATGGTATCCAAAGAATCCTTACTTCAATCTGTATGCTTATACCGATAGTGATTATGGTGGTTGCAACATGACTGCAAAGTCTACATCTGGGGGATGTCAATTCCTTGGTGGAAGGGTTGTCTCATGGCAATGCAAGAAACAATCCTGTGTGTCTGCATCAACTGCTGAGGCTGAATACATTGCTGCTGCAAGTTGCTGTGCTCAAGTGCTTTGGATTCAAAATCAGATGCTAGACTATGGATTTAACTTCAAAGAGACTCCTATCCACATAGACAACAATAGTGCTATCTCTATCACTGAGAACCCTGTACAGCACTCAAGGACCAAACACATCAATATCAGGTATCATTTAATAAGAGATAACTATGAAAAGGGATTAATTAAACTAGTCAAAGTTCATATAGATGAACAATATGCTGATCTGTTTACAAAAGCTTTTGATGAACAGAGATTTAAATATCTAATATCAGCTATTGGGATGATTAACTTTGAGTAGATCTTTTCTTAAAACTAATTCTAATTAGATATTAACTTTGAGTAGATCTTTTCTCAAACTAGTCAAAGTTCATATAGATGAACAATATGCTGATCTGTTTACAAAAGCTTTTGATGAACAGAGATTTAAATATCTAATATCAGCTATTGGGATGATTAACTTTGAGTAGATCTTTTCTTAAAACTAATTCTAATTATTTCTTAAAATATGTGTGTCCTAAGTTGTCTAGTTCATCACTTTCATAAGGTCATGTTTTCTTTGGATATCTAATCCTTTTTGAAGACTTTCCTTAGATTCTTGAAAATTTTCTGATCCTTCGGAAGATATATTTTTACCTTCGGAAGAAAATCATGTCTTCAAAATAAATAACTGTCTAAGAAATTTTACCTTCGAAAGAAGTCTAAATCTATCTTCTGAAGCTTAAATACTTGTCTCAGACACTTATTTGTTTTTAAGGACTTTTTCCTTCCGAAGCAAAATTAACTCTCGGAAGCTTTGTTGTTTTATATACAAAGCGTTTAATAATTATTTCTCTTCTGAAGCAAAATTTTCAAGACTTTCATGAGAATCTTCCGAAGTCATTTTAGCTTCGGAAGCTTTTTCATTAAAACTTCCGAAGATAGTTTACCTTCGAAAGCTTTTCGAATTCCAAGAAAACTACTTTTTGAGCAAAGGTAAACTACTTTTTCAGAGGTGGGACCGACTTTCGGATTTCAAAGTTTATCCTCTTTCATTAACTTTGGTTCAAATCCCTTTTCACATAAATACCCCACGGTTCCCCCTCTTCCTCACTATCTTTTTCAATTCTACTATTCCTCAAACCTAATTCCCAAAACCGCCTTTGCTTTTTACCTTTCTTCAACCTTAAGCTTCTCAAATGGCCAACCTTAACCGCAGAAACAACCCAGATTTCTCCATGCAACTTCACAGGCAACACAACCAGGTTGCTCTGTTAAGCTCTTAGAAAGATGAAAATTTCTCAGAGATTTTCCAATTCTTAACTCTATCAAATTACTTCACCTCCCTAACCATTGATCCTACTCTGTATGAGGATCATCTGCTTGAATTTGGGAAGACCTGCCAAGAGGTCATCATGGATGGGGAGAAGGCACTTTCTGCCACAGTGCAAGGGAGGACAATCTACATCACTCCGGCCATCATCAACACTCATTTGCAGCTGGATGATGAAGAAGGTGAGTTGTCCTTCCCAAAGGAAGCTGTTAATCATTCCTTTAAGCAGATGGGCTATGAGGGAGATTTCTCTGTAAAGACCTTCAGGAAAGGGAAGGTATCATTCCAGTGGAAATACCTACTCCATGTGGTTATCCACAGCTTGTCAAACAAGCATGGAGGGTGGGACCAGATTCCTGAGGATCTCTCCTTCATAGTGCATGGAATGGTTCAAGGGGTCAAGTTCAGGTACTCTCAATTTGTCTATACCAATTTACTTGTTAACTTGGACTCCTTAGAGTATTATATGTTACCTAGATATGTTCAACACATTCTCAACTGTGAACTGGGCTCACAGTTGAGGGAAACACATAATATTCTTAAATTGGGACAGATGAAGCCCGAAATCTTTAAAATCATGAAGAAGCCAACTGTTGGCTTCTTAGGGGTAGAAACAGCCCTTGTCCCCAAAATGTTAGAGCTCATTGCTCAAGGTGACAACCTAGCAACAGAAGCTAGTGTTGAACCCACACCTTCTATCTCTCTACCATTAAAAAGGCCTAAAATAACCCTCACATACCAAAGAAAATCCAAACGAACCCCTGCTCATGCTATTGAGTCTGTGTAGGTTCCCATATACTCACCTTTACAGGAGGAAGTGGACACTAGAGCTCCCACTTCCCCTGAGGAGCAAACCACTCCCATCTCTTCAACTATTAGGGCTGAGGTTCCTCATGCTCACCCCGATAAGCTCACAAGCCCAACAGCCTTATGCCTTCACTCTGAGTCTCAACACTCAAGTGAACAACCTTCAGGGGATAGTTACCATCCCCAGCCTTTAGATCTAAATCAACCCATTCCCAACCTATCCTTCTATACTGATGAAGACTTAGGATTCAGTGAGTACCATGAGTTTCTCTTTTCTTCCCCTACTCAAAGAGAGATGAGTACTCATGAGTCTCCTCAGTCTAGCCCACATCAGTCACCTAAAACTGAGATGGACACTTTTGAACTTGTTCAGGATGTCCATATGGAAGAGGCTCTCACTTCTGCAAGTGATTACATCATTAAGACCTCAACCATGGCAACTCAGCCCACTGACATCTCAGCTGAGATTGCCAGTGAGCAGAGGAAAACCAGCAGCCAAGAACCTCTAGCTGGTGGTGAGAGAGAGGACTTTGGTCCAATCATTTCATCCCCCAATGATTCTTCTGATGAAGAAGAGGGGAATCTGAGACTAATGGTGCACAAATTGTCTAAAACATGCACTTACCTAGTCTCAAAGGTCAGTCACCTTGAATCTCAGGTGACTACCTTACACAACAGGGTCAATGATCAGCAACTTGAGATTTCATATCTTAAGGAAAAACTAGTTGGGAGACCTTTAAGAAGAGCTCAACTAGGAACACAAAAACCTGTGGATGTGATTGATTTATCCTCCAACTCACCTATGCAAGTGGGTGATGCTACCAAAAAGGGGGAGAAAGTCATTGCAGCCACAGAACCTGGGAGTTCTTCACAGAGAATTGACATTGAGGACTCACCATCCTCACTTGCAATTGTGCATTCTCAGCAACTTCCTCAAGTTCACATTAATGTGGACTCTGTAGACTCTATCATCAGGAGTCTCTTTGAGGAAGGTATACCAAGGGCTGTGTCATCCCCACCTCAAGGAACTTCAAACTACATCATAAGGTGGAGGTATGATGCTGATAGAAGAGCCCTTATTCTTCACAGAGTTCAAGGGCAACAAGAAGTATTTGACTTTCAAAATTTGAACTTCTATGAAGGTCTGGATCTAGTCAATATGCCACTTGTCAACCCATGCAACTCAAAACAAGCTGATAGATTGGCTCAAAGAATCCAAGACAGGATCACTGCAAAGTTTAGCTTAAGAAGCAGACTTAGGAAATCAGGTAATGCCATCGGTCAACTGGATGTTGAGGTGGACCCTAAGATTAGTTTTATAGGGGAAACCTTGACTGAAGGCCCAGTGGCAGAACCTGAGACCCCTGTCTCATCATCATCAACTGCTGTAGAGATCCACATTCCCTCTGAGACACCTACTGGTGAAGGTGTTTCTCAGCCTCTCTCTAGCCAGAGCATGGATGCTACACCAAGCAATGAAGGCCAAACCTCTATCCACCCTAAGTCACAAAGGTCTATGGGTGACAAAGGGAAAAGGATTTTGACTCCTGAGGAAATTGAGGAGGAAGAGAGAGAGAGAGGAAGAGGAAGGTAAGGGGAGAAAGTCCCTTTGGGTCTTCAGGTTTTATGCAAGCTACAATCAGGGCTGCCCCCAGACCAAATACTCACGATGATGAGTTGAGGGCAGTCAGGATTACTTACCTGCAGACCAGGAACTATGACATTGATGAAATCATTGCTCTCCCCTTAGAACAACTAAATGAACTGGCTGACATGGAAGTGTCAAGAGAGATGAAAGAAAAAGAGGATGCAAGGTTACTTCTCCCATTCAAAGAGGAGAAGAGACAAAAAAGACTTTACAAGCATGCTCCTACTCTCTCCCCAGTTCAAGAAAGCCCTGTACAAGAAGATGTGGTTCAACAAGAACCTCAGGTAGACAAAGAAGAAGATAGGATCAAAATGATCAACTACCTTAGTGCCACAGGCTTCTATTAGGCAGATGCACTTCTTCCCTTGTCCTATGACTTTGTTGAGTTTGAGTACTTAAAACAACTTGAGCTTGAGTTATTCAAGGAAAGAAAGACAACTAAGAAGAAGCTAAGGGAAGAAGCTGCAAAGTCAAGAGCCATCATCCAAAAGAGTATGAAGAAGTCTGCTGACAGACAAAGGATGATGAGCTTCTTGAAGCTGTATGGATTCTCCGGAAGGAGACTTGGCCCCATGTCTCTATCCACAATGGATGAGCATATAAGGGTAATCAAGCAGAAGATCAAGAGTGGAGAAATGATTGACTTACACTCTCTTCCAAGTCAAGTCCCACCTGAAGTGGAGGTTGAGGTTGAACAACCTGAGACAACACAACCCGGACCTCCTGCTGAGCCTCAGCAAGCTTCATCTTCTGATCCACAGCAGGTCAAACTCTCTCTCCTTCTAAACCTGTGAGGGAGGAACACCCAACTGAGAAAGACAAGGATGATCAACAAGGTGCTGCAGACCAGTCTTCTCAGTTAAAGTCATTTAAGAGGAAGAAGAGGATGGCTTCTAAACCAAAGTCTAAGAAGAAGAAGCCTAAATCATCTACCTCTACACCTCAGGCTGAGTCAGATCAACCTGAGGAAGTGCATGAAGAGGCAACCCAATCAACTCCAATACAAGTGACTACTTGCAGCTGAGACACCCATCTTATCCTGGACCTTCTCTACCAACCCAGAAAGATGGCATGTAATCAGAGATCAAGGTGTTGAGAATGTCTATACATGGCAAGACATAATCAACTTACCTCTGCATGATCTCTTTGAGATGAGAAGATACTATGAAAGTCTGAATGATCCTGACCATCTAATGTAGAAGGGTATTGTCATGATTGTGCTGAAGACTACTAACATCTGAAGATCTTCTAAATGTTTTAGTAGCATCAGCCTAGGGGGAGTTTGTAAGGATTCCTTTAAGTCTGATGCAAACCAAAACATCCAAAGTCTCTCTACAAGCAATGCACTAAAGAACTGAAGTAGAATTGCTTCGGAAGTTTTCACCATGCACTAGAAATATTCTAAGTGTAAAATCTTCCGAAGCCAAGACCAATATCTTCCGAAACCAAATATGAAGTCTTCCGAAACCTCAGAGACAAAGTCTTCCGAAGCTTCATCTTATGAAGACAGATTTCTTCCGAAGACTTTTAGTAACATGCTTTATCTGATGTACTGTTCCATAAAGCTGGACACCTTTCCGCTGCATCTCTGTAAAGTAACCAACTTACATGAGTTGGTGAAAAGGTCCATGCTTTTGGTAACTGTACATTGAGGTCTTGAGTCTGTAACTTTCTAGTTTATGTACTTTATCCTTTTTGTAATAGATAAGGATGTGAGCTATGGCATGTCATAGTCACAAGGTCAAAAGGCAGATATGCCTCTTGATTCTACAATTGATTTTGTTTGTGTTTAGTCAATTGTATCCAGCTGGCTTTCAAAGTATAGCCGGCTGTAGGTTGTAGTATAAGTATTCCATGTTCTAGTATCTTTCTTTATGCTTTGTAACACTTGTAATAGAACTTGAGAAAGCAATATACTACATCCTTGAAACCCAACTCTCTTGTTCTGTCTCTTACTTGTTACTTGTGTTCTTAGTATCATTATTATGGTGAATCCAGTTTACTGTTTGATCAAGTTTGGTTAATCTCCTCTTTGTGTTGTTATGTTGTAATTGTTAAGCCCTTCACCGGTCCTGCATTAGCTCTATCAAATTACTTCACCTCCCTAACCATAGATCCTACTCTGTATGAGGATCATATGCTTGAATTTTGGAAGACCTGCCAAGAGGTCATCATGGATGGGGAAAAGGCATTGTCTGTCACAGTGCAAGGGAGGACAATCTTCATCACTCCGGCCATCATCAACACTCATTTGCAGCTGGATGATGAAGAAGGTGAGTTGTCCTTCCCAAAAGGAAGTTGTCAATCATTCCTTTGCGCATATGGGCTATGAGGGAGATTTCTCTGTAAAGACTTTCAGGAAAGGGAAGGTCTCATCCCAGTGGAAATACCTACTCCATACGGTTATCCAAAGCTTGTCAAACAAGCATGGAGGGTGGGACCAGATTCCTGAGGATCTCTCCTTTATAGTACATGAATGGTTCAAGGGGTCAAGTTCAGGTACTCTCAATTTGTCTATACCAATTTACTTGCAAACTTGGACTCCTTAGAGTATTATATGTTTCCTAGATATGTTCAACACATTCTCAACTGTGAACTGGGCTCACAGTTGAGGGAAACAGATAATGTTCTTAAATTGGGACAGAAGAAGCCCAACATCTTTAAAATAATGAAGAAGCCAACTATAGGCTTCTCAGGGGTAGAAACTACTCTTCTCCCCAAAATGTTAGAGCTCATTGCTCAAGGTGACGACCTAGCAACACAAGCTAGTGTTGAACCCACACCTTCTACCTCTCTACCACTAAAAAGGCCTCAAGTAACCCTCACCTACCAAAGAAAATCCAAACGAACCCCTGCTCAAGCTATTGAGTCTGTGTAGGTCCCCATATACTCACCTTTACAGGAGGAAGTGGACGCTAGAGCTCCCACTTCCCCTGAGGAGCAAACCACTCCCATCTCTTCAACTATCAGGGCTGAGGTTCCTAATGCTCACCCTGATGAGCTCACAAGCCCAACTGCCTTAAGCCTTCACTCTAAGTCTCAACACTCAAGTGAACAACCTTCAGGGGACAGTTACCATCCCCATCCTTTAGATCTAAATCAACCCATTCCCAACCTATCCTTCTATACTGATGAAGACTTAGGTTTCAGTGAGTACCATGAGTCTCTCTTCTTTTCCCTTACTCAAAAAGAGATGAGTACTCCTGAGTCTCCTAAGTCTAGCCCACATCAGTCACCTATAACTGAGGTGGACACTTCTAAACCTGTTAAGGATGTCCATATGGAAGAGGCTCTCACTTCTGCAAGTGATTACATCATTAAGACCTCAACGATGGCAACTCAGCCCACTGACATCTCAACTGAGATTGCCAGTGAGCAGAGGAAAACCAGCAGCCAAGAACCTCAAGCTGGTGGTGAGAGAGAGGACTTTGGTCCAATCATCTCATCCCCCAATGATTCTACTGATGAGGAAGAGGGGAATTTGAGACTAAAGGTTCAAAAATTGTCAAAAACATGCTCCTATTTAGTCTCTAAGGTTAGTCACCTTGAATCTCAGGTGACTACCTTACATAACAGGGTCAATGATTAGTAACTTGAGATTTCATATCTTAAGGAAGAACTAGCTGGGAGACCTTTAAGAAGAGCTCAACCAGGAACACAAGAACCTGTGGATGTGATAGATCTATCCTCCAGCTCACCTATGCAAGTGGGTGATGCTACCAAAAAGGGGGAGAAAGTCATTGCAGCCACAGAACCTGGGAGTTCTTCACAAAGAATGGACATAGAGGACTCACCATCCTCACTCGCAATTGTGCATTCTCAACAACTTCCTCAAGTTCACATTAATGTGAACTCTATAGACTCTATCATCAGCAGTCTCTTTGAGGAAGGTATACCAAGGGTTGTGTCATCCCCACCTCAAGGAGCTTCAAACTACATCATTAGGTGGAGGTATGATGCTGATAGAAGAGCCCTTATTCTTCACAGAGTTCAAGGGCAACAAGAAGTATTTGCTTTTCAAACATTGAACTTCTATGAAGGTCTGGATCTAGTCAACATGCCACTTGTCAACCCAAGCAACTCAAGACAAGCTGACAGATTGGCTCAAAGAATCCAAGACAGGATCGCTACAGAGTTTAGCTTAAGAAGGAGACTTATGGAATCAGGTAATGCCATCGGTCAACTGGATGTTGAGGTAGACCCTAAGATTAGTTTCATAGGGGAAACCTTGACTGAAGGCCAAGTGGTAGAACCTGAGACCCCTGTCTCATCATCATCAACTGCTGCAGAGATCCACATTCCCTCTGAGACACTTGCCGGTGAAGGTGTTTCTCAGCCTCTCTCTGGCCAGAGCATGGATGCTACACCAAGCAGTGAAGGCCAAACCTCTATCCACCCTGAGTCATAAAGGTCTGTGGGTGACAAAGGGAAAATGATTTTGACTCCTGAGGAAATTAAGGAGGAAGAGAGAGAGGAAGAGGAAGCTAAGGGGAGAAAGTTCCTCTGGGTCTTCAGGTTTTATGCAAGCTGCAATCAGTGCTGCCCCCAGACCAAATACTCGAGATGATGAGTTGAGGGCAGTCATGATTACTTACCTGCAAACCTGGAACTATGACATTGATGAAATCATTTCTCTCCCCTTAGAACAACTAAATGAACTGGCTGACATGGAAGTGTCAACAGAGATGAAAGAAAAAGAGGATGCAAGGTTACTTCTCCAATTCAAAGAAGAGAAGAGACATAAAAGACTCTACAAGCATGCTCCTACTCTCTCCCCTGTTCAAGAAAGCCCTGTACAAGAAGATGTGGTTCAACAAGAACCTCAGGTAGACAAAGAAGAAGATATGATCAAAATGATCAACTACCTGAGTGCCACAGGCTTCTATCAGGCAGATGCACTTCTTCCCTTATCCTATGACTTTGTTGAGTTTGAGTACTGAAAACAACTTGAGCTTGAGTTAATCAAAAAGTGAAAGACAACTAAGAAGAAGCTAAGGGAAGAGGCTGCAAAGTCAAGAGCCATCATCCAAAAGAGTATGAAGAAGTGTGCTGACAGACAAAGGATGATGAGCTTCTTGAAGCTATATGGATTCTCTGGAAGGAGACTTGGCCCTATGTCTCTATCCACAATGGATGAGCATATAAGGGTAATCAAGCAGAAGATCAAGAGTGGAGAACTGGTTGACTTACACTCTCTTCCAAGTCAAGTCCCACCAAAAGTGGAGGTTAAGGTTGAACAACCTGAGACAACACAACCCGGACCTCTTGCTGAACCTCAGCAAGCTTCATCTTCTGATCCACAGCAGGGTCAAACTCCCTCTTCTTCTGAACCTGTGAGGGAGGAACACCCAACTGAGAAAGACAAGGATGATCAACAAGGTGCTGCAGAAGAGTCTTTTTAGTTACAGTCATCTAAAAGGAAGAAGAGGATGGCTTCTAAACCAAAGTTTAAGAAGAAGAAGCTTAAATCATCTACCTCTACACCTCAGGCTGAGTCAGATCAACCTTAGGAAGTGCATGAAGAGGCAGCCCAATCAACTCCATTGCAAGTGGCTCCTCTTGCAGCTGAGAGATCCATCTTATCCTGGACCTTCTCTACCAATCCAGAAAGATGGCATATAATCAGAGATCAAGGTGTTCAAAATGTCTATACATGGCAAGACATAATCAACTTACATCTGCAATGATCTCTTTGAGATGAGAAGATACTATGAAAGTCTGAATGATCCTGACCATCTAATGAAGAAGGGTTTAGTCATCATTGTGCTGAAGACTACTAACATTTGAAGATCTTCTAAATGTTTTGGTAGCATCAGCCTAGGGGTAGTTTGTAAGGATTCCTATAAGTCTGATGCAAACCAAAACATCCAAAGTCTCTCTTCAAGCAATGCACTAAAGAACTGAAGTAGAATTGCTTCGGAAATTTTACACCATGCACTAGAAATATTCTAAGTGTAAAATCTTCTGAAGCCAAGACCAATATCTTCCGAAGCCAAATATGAAGTCTTCCAAAGCCTCAGAGACAAAGTCTTCCAAAGCTTTATCTTATGAAGATAGATTTCTTTAGAAGATTTTTAGTAACATGCTTTATCTGATGTACTGTTCCATAAAGCTGGACACCTTTCCGCTGCATCTCTGTAAAATCACCAACTTACATGAGTTGGTGAAAAGGTCCATGCTTTTGGTAACTGTACATTGAGGTCTTGAGTCTGTAATTTTCTACTTTATGTACTTTATCCTTTTTGTAATAGATAAGGATGTGAGCTATGGCATGTCATAGTCACAAGGTCAAAAGGCAGATATGCCTTTTGATTCTACAATTGATTTTGTTTGTGTCTAGTCAATTGTATCCAGCTGGCTTTCAAAGTATAGCCGGCTGTAGGTTGTAGTATAAGTATTCCTTGTTCTAGTATCTTTATTTATGCTTTGTAACACTTGTAATAGAACTTGAGAAAGCAATATACTGCATCCTTGAAACCCAAATCTCTTGTTCTGTTTCTTACTTGTTACTTGTGTTCTTAGTATAATTATTGTGGTTAATCCAGTTTATTGTTTGATTAAGTTTGGTTAATCTCCTCTTTGTGTTGTTGTGTTGTAATTGACCACCCTTCACTGGTCCTGCAAGATTTCATTTCATTTGAACATTTTCACTAAGTTTACACTCTGTTCTTACACTTAGTCTCCGACTAGCATTATTCTCTCTGTTTAGATTAATTATTTAATATTGTTGACATTCAAAGGTATAATTAGTGATTCTAAACATCATGTAGAGTATATTTCATCAAATCATTGTCCAGAATCATCACATTCTAATGGGCGTTTGTAAGGATTCCTGAAGTCTGATGCAACCCAAAACAGCTTAAGTGTCTCAGCAAACATGCACTAAGTACTGAAGTGAAGAATGCTTCGGAAGTTTTACACAAAGCATTAGAAAATACTCTAAGTGTAAAATCTTCCGAAGCCAAGACCAGATCTTCCGAAGCCAAACATGAAGTCTTCCGAAGCTTCAGAGACAAAGTCTTCCGAAGCCTCATCCTATGAAGACAGATTTCTTCCGAAGACTTTTAGTACACATGCTTTATCTGATGTACTGTTCCATAAAGCACCTTTTCCGCTGCATCTCTGTAAAGTCACCAACTTACATGAGTTGGTGAAAAGGGTCTGCTTTTGGTAACTGTACATTGAGGTCTTGAGTCTGTAACTTTCCACTTTATGTACTTTATCTTTTGTATTGTTGTAAAAGGATGTGAGCTATGGCATGTCATAGTCACAAGGTCAAAAGGCAGATATGCCTTTTGATCCTACAATTGATTTTGTTAGTGTCTAGTCAATTGTATCCAGCTGGCTTTCAAAGTATAGCCGGCTGTAGGTTGTAGTATAAGTATTTCAAGTTCTTGTATCTTTTCTTAATGCTTTGTAACACTTGTAAAAGAACTTGAGAAAGCAATATACTGCCTCCTTGAAACCCAACTCTCTTGTTCTGTCTCTTTACTTTACTTGTGTTCTTTGTATCACCTTGGTTACCCAGTTCACTGTTTGATTAGAGCTTAGTTAATCTCCTCATTGTGTTGTTGTGTTGTAATTGTGTTAAGCCCTTAAACGGTCCTGCAATTGGTATCAGAGCTTTCCAGGCTCTTGATATAAGATCTAACCATCTTAAGATCCCTCACACACACAAAAGCTAAACTCTTCAAATGGCTGCCATCTCTAAGACTGATATGGAGACTGGAACCATGAACAAATCCCCACTGATCACTCTTGATGATTTTGACACCTGGTGCATGAGGATGGAAGGCTTCATCAGGTCTCTTGATTCAAGAATGTGGGAATCTGTTGAGAATGGACCTTTCATACCCAGCACCCCCTCTGCTACTGGTGCTGGTATGATTCCTAAAGATGTGGCCAACTACTCAGATGAAGATAGAAAAAGAGTAGAGATTGACAGGAAGGCCATGACTGCTCTTCAGACTGCTCTCCCAAACTCTGTATACAGAGGTTTAAGAAGTGCAAGACAGCCAAACAGCTGTGGGATGCACTGAAGCTGATGTATGAAGGCTCCTCTGAAGCCAAGGAGAACAAGAAAGATCTTCTGAAGCAGCAGTTTGAAAATTTCACCTTCAAAGCAGGTGAGACCATGACTCAACAATACTTCAGTATGTTGAGATTGTGGATACCCTAGTGGATGGAGGAGTTCCTCTTGAGAACAGGGACATTGTAAGGAAGTTCATGTCCTCACTTCCTAGGCAATGGACACACTATTGTGTGGTGATCAAGAGGACTGAGAACCTTAAGACTCTTACTCTTACAGAGTTGTATGGGATTCTCAGTGGATACCAGATGGAGATGAACATGCAAGGTTCATCTGGCAACTCCAACAATCAAATGGGTTCAGCCCTTCATGTGGTTGAAAGGGACAGCATAGAACCTCAGCATCATCTCTTATGCTACCCTGACAACTCACAAAAGGGTCCTTTCATCACCTTCCCGGAGACACCAAGGGAGAACTTTACTCAAGGAAGCCCATTCCAAGAGACAAGTTCTTCTCAAGCCTTTGTGTCTGCAGATGAAAGCTGTGGGAATTATCTCTTCACTCTTGAAGACCTGGACTGTATCCATCCAGATGACCTGGAATACATGGAGATAGTTCAGCAGATGGCTCTCCTCACTCACAGAGCCAAGAAGTTCTACAAGAGGACAGGAAGAAGATTTCCAAGCAATGCTACCAGCAAGTTTGGGCTGGATAAAAGCAAAGTTAAGTGTTACAACTGTAACCTTATGGGTCACTTTGCCAGGGAGTGTAAGGCACCTAAACAAATGGGGGCCAAACACAACCCAGACCAAACTTTGCTGACAAAGCTCCTCAAGCTGAGAAGACAAAGCAACATGCTGCTGTTGCTGTTGAAGAAGGAGGCTTTGACTGGAGTTTTCAGGTGGAGGATGCTTCTCCAAACCAAGCACTGATGGCTGACCATGATGAAGCCAAGGTATTGGAACATCTTTGCTCCCCTGAATGCATTGCTAAAGTAAATAGATACAGGTCCTATAACCTAGAGATGAGATCTGATCTTGAGTCATTAAACATATTAAAATCTGATTTTAGAAAGTCTGAAAATGATTACAAGTTAAAGATAGAAGACTTGGAGAAAACCATTTCAGTACTAAAACATGAACATACAGATTTCAGAACTCAGATCCAAGATCTCATCACTAAGTTAACTGAGTGCCAGGCTGAGCTTGTGATCAGCAAAGCCAAGGCAGAGAAGAGTGTTCTTGAAGAAGAGACCTTCAAGAACATGATATCCTCATCCCTGCACAACAAAGTTTGTTATCAAAATAGACAGGGACTAGGATCAAATGAGATAGCTCCTCCACACACAATCTTGTCTGTAAGATCTCCTAGGTGTGGAACTTGTGAAGATGAGCTTCCTCTCATAGATCCTGTAAGTGAGGATGATGAAGAAGTGATAGTGAAGAATTCCTCTGAGAAGAGTGAAGAAGAGGATTCTCCCAAGGGCCACTATCCTTCTGAGGAGAAGAAATCAACTGTGATGACCAAGTCCAAAAGAAAGAACTTGATCAGAAAGAGCAAAAGAAAGGCAAAGAAGGCTCAAGAAATCAAGGCTACTTTTGATGCTAAGCAGAAACAAGTTTTTATCTCTGCAGGTTTCAAAGTAGTAAGGACTGAAGACATCAACCAAGACTCCTTAGCTAAGAGTCATGGTTCTTGTTCAAATCATCTCAGTGCCAAGAAGAAGACTGATTTGCTGTGTACCACTGCTGCACAGCCTGGACCATCAAACTCCAAGAACAGTTCACAGCCCAAGGAACTGTCTCAGCATCTACCAAGATGAAGATGGAGAGGGGATGTGACCAAAGTCAGTCTTGTTCTCAAAGGGAGACTTCTTTGAAGAAGAAAATGTTATGTGTCATGTGTGAAAGTACTTCTCACATTGCTAAGGATTGCCCATACAATCCTAAAAGTACTGTCCACATGACTAAAACAAAGACTTCAAAGAGTCTCAAAAATCTCAAGCTTCGGAAGGAAAGTCTGTTTCCTTCGGAAGCTCCAAATCAAAGAAGGAGGTAAGTGGAAAATTACCTTCGGAAGCAAAGTTGGTCTCGGAAGAAAGGAATTCTTCCGAAGCACTAAAGTCTGCTGCAGTGACTGTAGACTCTTCCGAAGGATCAGTCATCAAAACTTATGAAGTTCCAAAAGCTTCTAAGGTTTTGAAGGTCAAGTCCAAGACTCCAAAGGTGGTGTGGAAGTCTAAGAAAGACCAAATGACTGAGGTTTCTCCATCAACAACAGCTGAAGATCCCTATAGTACAACCATAGGATCTATTACTGTTGCATTACCTTCTATTACTGTTAATGAGCCCAAGACAAGTAAGGCTTGGGTTTCCAAATGTAACTAATCATCTTCTCTGTGCAGGAACAGCTCAAGACCAACAGGAATGTCTGGATAATTGACAGTGGCTGTTCCAGGCACATGACAGGCAATAGGTCTCTACTCCATAATTTTGAGAGGATTGATGGAGGACCAGTTGCTTTTGGAGGAGATGAAGGTGGTTACATTTCTGGAAGGGGCAAGGTCACAAATGGTAAGCTCAGCATTGAGAAGGTAAACTTTGTTAAGGAGCTTGGGTACAATCTTCTGAGTGTATCCCAATTTTGTGATCAGAGTCATAACATGCTCTTTACTGAGCATGAGTGCATTGTTCTCAAACCTGGTGTGGTCATTCCTCATGAGCATATCCTGCTCAGAGCCCCCAGGAAAGGGAACATGTACAAGATGGATTTGCAAGAAACATCTCCCTCAGGAGAAGTTTCATGCTTTCTATCTAAAGCAAATAGTGATGAGTCTTTCCTATGGCATAAAAGAATGTGCCATGTAAACTTTAAGAACATGAATAAATTAATTAAACATGATTTGGTAACTGGAATGCCAAAGAAAGAGTTTACTAGTGATGATCATTGTGTGGCATGCCTGAAAGGGAAGCAACACAAAGTATCTCACAAGCCTAAGGAAAAGAACTCCATCACTACTCCCCTACACTTGTTACATATGGATCTCTTTGGCCCCACCAGTGTAATGAGTTTAGGAAGGACCTCTTACTGTCTGGTGATCACAGATGATTTTACAAGATTCACTTGGGTCTTCTTCTTAGAACTAAGGATGAAACCCCTGAGATTCTGAAGAATTTCATCTTAAAAGTTGAGAATCAATGTGATCACAAGGTCAAAACCATAAGATGTGATCAAGGAACTGAATTCAAGAACCAAATCCTTGATGCATTTTGTGATGAAAAAGGTATTACAAGACAATATAGTGCTCCCAGGACTCCTCAGCAAAATGGAGTTGCTGAAAGGAGAAACAGGACACTTATTGAAGCTGCAAGAACTATGTTGTCTGACTCTAAACTGCCTATCACCTTCTGGGCAGAGGCAGTCAATACTGCTTGCTATGTGCAAAACAGAGTTTTAGTAGTTAAGACACATGGTAAGACTCCTTATGAACTTTGGCACAAGAGGAAACCTTTCATTGGTTTTCTCAGGTCATTTGGATGTCCCTGCACCATCTTGAATACCAAAGATCAAATTGCCAAGTTTGCTGAGAAATCAGATGATGGACATTTCATTGGATACTCTTCTCAAGCTAAAGCTTATAGAGTATACAATCTCAGAACTAGAATTGTTGAGGAGTCAGCCAATGTGACTTTCAATGAGCACACTCCCTGTGTGGCTGGTTCTGGTCCGGATTGGCTGTTTGATCTTGATTTAGTTACCAACTGTTTTAACAAATCTTGTGAGCATGTTTCAGGATCTGCAGAAAATCTAAATACAGGTGATCCTGATCCAAGATTTGAGCTAGGAAGATCTTCAACTCATACATCTTCAGCTCCAGTTGGAACTACTTCAGCAAATGAGGTTTCTATCAGCACAACAATGACAAATTCAGCTGATACATCTGGCATGCCTTCAAATTCCAGCTCAGAGGCCTCTCAACCAGATAAAGATACCTCACTTGTAGAAGACAACAATGGTGATGGTGATAGTGATCAGGAATTCCTTGATGCTAATAACCACACCATAGATGACAACATCAATGATGTCTCACACTCATTGGATCAAGTTAATCTTGATAAGTGTGATAATGTGGAGGGTGAATCTTCAGGACCAGATTTAAATTTCTCAAATTTAGATCTTTCCCAGCAACTTGCTGTGATCCCTCAGCTAAGGATCCACAAGTCTCACCCCACCACAAACATCATTGGAGATGTTGTCACAGGGGTAAGAACAAGAGGACAAACCCATGAAGCAAATGTTTGTCTTCACTCTTGTTTCTTATCTCAGATAGAGCCCAAGAAAGTTGATGAAGCTCTAAAGGATGGAAGTTGGGTTGAAGCTATGCAACAAGAGCTGCTTCAATTCAAAAGGCAGAAAGTTTGGAACCTTTGTCCTCTTCCTCATGGGAAGACTACCATTGGAACCAAATGGGTTTTTAGAAACAAGAAGGATGATAGGGGAATCATCATCAAGAACAAGGCAAGACTAGTTGTTCAAGGATACACACAAGAAGAAGGGATTGACTACACTGATGTCTTTGCTCCTGTAGCAAGACTAGAAGCTGTTAGGATATTCCTGGCATTTGCTGCATCCAAGAACTTCAAGGTCTACCAACTTGATGTAAAGTGTGCTTTCTTATATGGAGTGATTGATGAGGAGGTTTATGTCAAACAGCCACCTGGTTTTGTAGACCCTGATCATCCTGATTATGTCTGCAAGCTTGACAAAGCTCTTTATGGGCTGCATCAGGCACCCAGGAAGTGGTATGAGACACTATCTAAGTATCTCTGCAAGCATGGATACAGAAGAGGTACTATAGATGGAACCTCTTCATCAAAGGACAGGGAAATGACTTATTGCTGGTTCAAGTATATGTTGATGACATCATCTTTGGTTCAACTAATCCAAAGCTCTGCAAAGACTTTGAGAAGCTGATGAAGGACAGATTTGAGATGAGTTCAATGGGAGAACTCAACTTCTTTCTGGGAATTCAAGTGAAGCAAGTTGAAGATGGCATCTTCATAAGTCAGTCAAAGTATGTTCAAGACATACTCAAGAGGTTCAATATGACTGATTGTAAGATTGCTAAGACACCCATAGCCAGAAACCACTCCCTTGGTCCAGATCTTGAGGGGGAGTGTGTAGATGAACACTTATACAGGGCTATGATTGGGTCTCTTATGTATCTTACAGCTAGCAGGCCTGATATCATGTTTGCTACATGTATTTGTGCAAGATATCAAGCCAACCCTAAGATGTCTCACTTAATCACTGTGAAAAGGATTTTAAGATACCTCAAAGGTGCTTCAACACTTGGTCTATGGTATCCAAAGAATCCAAATTTCAATCTGTATGCCTATACAGATAGTGATTATGGTGGTTGCAATATGACTGCAAAGTCTACATCTGGGGGATGTCAATTCCTTGGTGGAAGGGTGGTCTCATGGCAATGCAAGAAACAATCCTGTGTGTCTGCATCAACTGCTGAGGCTGAATACATTGCTGCTGCAAGCTGCTGTGCTCAAGTGCTTTGGATTCAAAATCAGATGCTGGACTATGGATTTAACTTCAAGGAGACTCCTATCCACATAGACAACAATAGTGCTATCTCTATCACTGAGAACCCTGTGCAGCACTCAAGGACCAAACACATCAACATCAGGTATCATTTAATAAGAGATAACTATGAAAAAGGATTAATTAAACTAGTCAAAGTTCATACAGATGAACAATATGCTGATCTGTTCACCAAAGCTTTTGATGAACAGAGATTTAAGTATCTGATATCAGCTATTGGGATGATTAACTTTGAGTAGACTTTTTATTAAAACTAATTCTAATTATTTCTTCTTAAAATATGTGTGTCCTAAGTTGTCTAGTTCATCACTTTCATAAGCTCATGTTTTCTTTGGATGTAAAATTCTTTTTGAAGACTTTCCTTAGATTCTTGAAAATTTCTGATACTTCGGAAGATAAAGATTTTATCTTCGGAAGAAAAACATGTCTTTAAAATAAATAACTGTCTAAGAGATTTTACCTTCGGAAGAAGTAAAGTTCATCTTCCGAAGCTTAAAATTCTTATCTCAGACACTTATCTATTTTCAAGAACCTTTCCTTCCGAAGCAAAATTAACCTTCGGAAGCTTTGTTTTTTCATACAAAGCATTCAAAGGTTTATTTCTCTTCCGAAGCATAAATTATCAAGACTCTCAGGAAAATCTTCCGAAGCCATTTTAGCTTCGGAAGCTTTTTAAATCAAAACTTCCGAAGACAAATAAACTTCGGAAGCTTTTCGAATTCCAAGAAAACTACTTTTTGAGCAAAAGTAAACTACTTTTTCAGAGGTGGGACCGACTTTCGGATTTCAAAGTTTATCCTCTTTCATTAACTTTGGTTCAAATCCTTTTCATATAAATACCCAACGGTTCCCCCTCTTTCCCACTATCTTCCTCAATTCTACTGTTTCTCTAACCTAATTCTCTAAACCGCCTTTGCTTTCTACCTTTCTTCACCCTTAAGCTTCTAAAATGGCCAACCTTAACCGCAGAAACAACCCTGATTTCTCCATGCAACTACACAGGCAACATAATCAAGTTGCTCTGTTAAGCTCTGAGAAAGATGCAAGTTTCTCAGAGATTTGCCAATTCTTGACTCTATCTAACTACTTCACCTCCCTGACCATTGATCCTCCTCTATATGAGGATCAGTTGCTTGAATTCTGGAAGACCTGCCAAGAGGTCATTATGGATGGGGAGAAGGCACTGTCTGCCACAGTGCAAGGAAGGACAGTCTTCATCACTCCGGCCATCATTAACCAACATCTACAGCTGGATGATGAAGAAGGTGAGGTGTCCTTCCCAAAAGAAGCTGTAAATCATTCTTTTGAGCAGATGGGCTATGAAGGAGATTTCTCTGTAAAGACCTTTAGGAAAGGGAAGGTCTCATCCCAATGGAAATTCCTGCTCCATGTGGTTATCCACAGCTTGTCAAACAAGCATGGTGGATGGGACCAGATTCCTGAGGATCTCTCCTTCATTGTTCATGGAATGGTTCAAGGGGTCAAGTTCAGGTATTCACAATTTGTATATACTAATTTACTTGCAAACTTAGACTCCTTAGAGTATTACATGTTTCCTAGATATGTTCAACACATTCTCAACTGTGAACTGGGCTCACAGTTGAGGGAAACAGGTAATATTCTTAAATTGGGACAGATGAAGCCCGGCATCTTTAAAATAATGAAGAAGCCAACTGTAGGCTTCTCTGGGGTAGAAACAGCCCTAGTCCCAAAAATGTTAGAGCTCATTGCTCAAGGTGACAACCTAGCAACACAAGCTAGTGTTGAACCCACACCTCTTTTGTCCCTACCATTAAAAAGACCAGAAATCACCCTCACCTACCAAAGAAAATCCAAACGAACCCCTGCTCAGACTATTGAGTCTGTGCAGGCCCCCAAATACTCAACCTTACAGGAAGAAGTGGATACTAGAGCTCCCACTTCTCCTGAGGAGCAAACCACTCCCATTACTTCACCTATCAGGGCTGAGGTTCCTCAAGCTCACCCTGATGAGCTCAATAGCCCAACAACCTTAAGCCTTCACTCTGAGTCTCAACACTCAAGTGGACAACCTTCAGGGGACAGCTACCATCCCCAGCCTTTGGATCTCAACCAACCAATTCCCAACCTATCCTTTTACACTGATGAAGACTTAGGATTCAGTGAGTACCATGAGTCTCTCTTCTCCTCCCCTACTCAAAGAGAGATGAGTACCTCTGACTCTCCTCAGTCTATCCCCCATCAGTCACCTGTTACTGAGGTGGACACTTCTGAACCTGTTCAGGATGTCCATATGGAAGAGGCTCTCACTTTTGAAAGTGATTACATTATTAAGACCTCAACCATGGCAACTCAGCCCATTGGCATCTCAACTGAGGCTGCCAGTGAGCAGAGGAAAACCAGCAGCCAAGAAACTCAAGCTGGTGGTGAGAGAGAGGACTTTGGTCCAATCATCTCATCCCCCAATGAATCTTCTGATGAAGATGAGGGGAATTTGAGGCTAAAGGTGCAAAAACTGTCAAAAACATGCACCTATTTAGTCTCTAAGGTTAGTCACTTGGAATCTCAAGTGACTACCTTACAAAACAGGGTCAATGATCAGCAACTACAGATTTCATATCTGCAGGAAAAACTAGCTGGGAGACCTCTAAGAAGAGCTCAACCAGGAACACAAGAACCTGTGGAAGTGATTGACTTATCCTCCAGCTCACCTATGCAAGTGGGTGATGCTACCAAAAAGGGGGAGAAAGTTGTTACAACCACAGAACCTGGGAGTTCTTCAGAGAGAATGGACATAGAGGACTCACCATCCTCACTTGCTGTTGTGCATTCTCAGCAACTTCCTCAAGTTCACATTAATGTGGACTCTATAGACTCTCTCATCAGGAGTCTATTTGAGGAAGGCATACCAAGGGCTGTCTCATCTCCACCTCTGGGAACTAACAATCAAATCATAAGGTGGAGGTATGATGATGACAGAAGAGCCCTCATACTTCAAAGAGTTCAAGGCCAACAAGAAGTTTTTCAATTCCAAAGCCTGAGCTTTTATGAAAGACTGGATTTAGTCAACCTACCACTTGTCAATCCAAGCAATTCAAGACAAGCTGATAGGCTGGCTCAAAGGATCCAAGACAGGATCATGGCAGAGTTCTCTCTAAGAAGGAGACTTAGGGAATCAGGTAATGTCATCGGTCAACTGGATGTTGAGGTGGACCCTAAGATTAGTTTCATAGGGGAAACCTTGACTGAAGGCCCAGTGACAGAACCTGAGACCCCTGTCTCATCATCAACAACTGCTGCTGAGGTCCAAACTCCAACAGAGACACCTGCTGGTGAAGGTGTTTCTCAGCCTCTCTCTGGCCAGAGCATGGAAGCTACTCCAAGCAATGAAGGCCAAGCCTCAATCCTCCCTGAGTCACAAAGGTCTGTTGGTGACAAAGGGAAAAGGATAATGACTCCTGAGGAAATTGAGGAGGAAGAGAGAGAGAGGAAAAGGAGACTAAGGGGAGAAAGTTCCACTGGGTCATCTAGCTTCATGCAAGCTGCAATCAGGGCTGCCCCCAGACCAAATACTCAGGATGATGAGTTAAGGGCAGTCAGGATTACTTACTTACAGACCAGGAACTATGATATTGATGAGATCATCTCCCTCCCCTTAGAAGAACTGAATGAACTGGCTGACAGAGAAGTGTCAAGAGAGTTGAAGGAGAAAGAGGATGCAATGATACTTCTCCAACTCAAAGAGGAGAAGAGACAGAAAAGACTATACAAGCATGCTCCTACTCTCTCACCAGTTCAAGAAAGTCCTGCACAGGAAGATGTGGCTCCACAAGAACCTCAGGTAGATAAAGAGGAAGATAGGATCAAAATGATCAACTACCTGAGTGCCACAGGCTTCTATCAGGCAGATGCACTTCTCCCTTTATCCTATGACTTCATTGAGTTTGAGTATTTAAAGCAACTTGAACTTGAGTTAGTCAAGGAAAGAAAGACAACCAAAAGGAAACTAAGGGAAGAAGCTGCAAAGTCAAGAGCCACCATTCAAAAGAATGCAAAGAAGTCTGCTGACAGACAAAGAATGGTGAGCTTCTTGAAGCTGTATGGATTCTCCGGAAGGAGACTTGGCCCCATGGCTCTATCCACTATGGATGAGCATATTAGGGTGATCAAGCAGAAGATTAAGAGTGGAGAACTTATTGACTTGCACTCTCTTCCAAGTCAAGTCCCACCTGAAGTGGAGGTCAAGTTTGAGCAACCAGAGACACCTCAACCAGCACCTCCAGCTGAGCCCCAGCAAGCTTCATCTTCTGATCCTAGGCAGGGTCAAACTCCCTCTCCTTCTGAACCTGTGAGGGAGGAACACCCAACTGAGAAAGACACTGATGATCAACATGGTGCTGCAGACCAGTCTTCTCAGTTAAAGACAACCAAGAGGAAGAAGAGGATGGCTTCTAAACCAAAGACAAAGAAGAAGAAGCCAAAGTCATCTACCTCTGCACCTCAGGCTGAATCAGATCAACCTGAGGAAGTGCATGAAGAGGCAGCACAATCAACTCCTATTCAAGTGGCTCCTCTAACTAGTGAGACACCCATCTTGTCCTGGACTTACTCTACAAATCCAGAGAGATGGACTGTTATCAGAGATCAAGGTGTTGAGAATGTCTACTCATGGCAAGACATAATCAACTTACCTCTGCATGATCTCTTTGAGATGAGAAGATACTATGAAAGTCTTGATGATCCTGACCATCTCATGAAGAAAGGAATGGTCCTGATTGTACTGAAGACTACCAACATTTGAAGATCTTCCAAGTGTTTTGGTAGCATCAGCCTAGGGGGAGTTTGTAAGGATTCCTGAAGTCTGATGCAACCCAAAACAGCTTAAGTGTCTCAGCAAACATGCACTAAGTACTGAAGTGAAGAATGCTTCGGAAGTTTTACACAAAGCATTAGAAAATACTCTAAGTGTAAAATCTTCCGAAGCCAAGACCAATATCTTCCGAAGCCAAACATGAAGTCTTCCGAAGCTTCAGAGACAAAGTCTTCCGAAGCCTCATCCTATGAAGACAGATTTCTTCCGAAGACTTTTAGTACACATGCTTTATCTGATGTACTGTTCCATAAAGCACCTTTTCCGCTGCATCTCTGTAAAGTCACCAACTTACATGAGTTGGTGAAAAGGGTCATGCTTTTGGTAACTGTACATTGAGGTCTTGAGTCTGTAACTTTCCACTTTATGTACTTTATCCTTTTTGTATTGTAAAAGGATGTGAGCTATGGCATGTCATAGTCACAAGGTCAAAAGGCAGATATGCCTTTTGATCCTACAATTGATTTTGTTAGTGTCTAGTCAATTGTATCCAGCTGGCCTTCAAAGTATGGCCGGCTGTAGGTTGTAGTATAAGTATTTCAAGTTCTTGTATCTTTTCTTAATGCTTTTGTAACACTTGTAAGAGAACTTGAGAAAGCAATATACTGCCTCCTTGAAACCCAACTCTCTTGTTCTGTCTCTTTACTTACTTGTGTTCTTAGCTTCACCTTGGTTATCCAGTTCACTGTTTGATTAGAGCTTAGTTACTCTCCTCATTGTGTTGTTGTGTTGTAATTGTGGTTAAGCCCTTAAACGGTCCTGCAGCGTTTGAACCCTATTTGGATGTTTGAACCCTAAGAACTTAGATAACTTAAAAATTGATGATAAAATGTGATTGACTGTTCAAAATTGAATGTGAGTTTGTTGTTTAAACATGTTTTCGACTTGTTTAACATCTATAAATCTGAATTTCATCACAAAAGTTTTCTTATGATTCTTGAGTTCATATGTGATAAATAATAATAAAAATTTTGAATAGAATTGAATCGTCAAATTGAATTTTTCAGATAAATTTGATTGTAAATCATCAAAAACTCAACAAATCATTTAAAATTAACAAGAAACATGTTACTTAATTGATTGTATATGTTAAAATTTGATTAAACATAAAAGTCAAAGTGTTTCAACACTTAGAAAATTTTTCACAAATACACATAATCAAAGTATAAAATCTGTTAAGTAAAACTTAAAAATAATGAAGGTATTATATCTTGATATATAATTGTTAAAAACTCATAATAATGAAAATTTGTATTAAAAACAATTGAGAACTCAAGAGTGTTGAATATGAACTTAACAAAATGTTTTGAGAGTTATATTAATAAAATTCCTTCATACTTATAGTTGTTTTTTTGTGAATTACATATAGCTGAGTTAAAGTTTGGGCCCAAGCATAATGTTGCAGCTTTTCTGGATGAAGATATTAGAGAAGCAACTGGCTATGAAAATAAGATTAGATTCATAATGAGTGCTACGTATGTTTATGCTATGTGTGCATGCCTAGCTATCAATGCTAGACTGATAAAGAAGTTATGGAGAACAGCTGAGGTGGAAAGAGATGATGAAGGGCACAAAGTACTTAGAGGTTTTGTCACTAATGATAGAATGATAGAGGTCTCTGAGCATTCAATCAGGTTGCTCTTAGATTGGGAGAGAATGAACCTCAAGATCTAGCTGAATACACATTTGATGAATGTAGAGAGGTTTCTATGTTGATGGGACACCCAAATAACTTCCCTAAGAAACAATTATTCAGGGCAAGGGTGTATAATCATTGGAAGTTACTGTGCTACATATTCCAACATTGCATGTCCAAGAGAAGTGCTAGATGGAATTCATTCCAAGTGGACATTGCATCTCCTATCTTTACTTTAGCCACAAACAGAAGATTTAACATGGCTAAATGGATTATGAATGGATTCATTTTCAATTTAGAAAAGGGGAAAAGGAACAAGTATTTGATGTATCCAAGATTTCTTCAATTGATCATAAATTAAGAACATCCAGATATCTATGTACATGGTGTAGTAAGTGACAGACTTGAGCTTGAACATATGTCTGAGATTGTTTACAAGAGATTGGCTGTTATTACTGGAGCTCCAAATGTTCCTTTATTTGAATACATGGGGAATGTTGCTATGGATTAGGTTGATATTCATCAACAACATTTTCATTTGATTGAAGGAGAACCAGTGAATCGAAATGATCTTATTGAAGATGTAATTGAAGAAATAGTAGTAGAAGAAGATGATGATAAAGAAGTACAAGATAATGATGATAGTTCTTCAGATGGTGATGATAGTGATGATGGAGATAATCAAGGAGGTGACATTAGACGAAATGAAGAAGAAGTTGATCAGGAAATGGACAGTGAAGAGACTGTATCTGATCAAATAGATGAAACTGTTGGTCATGATGAAGATGATAATGAGATGAATGATGAAGAAAAAGAGATTGGTAATGATGTGAATGATGAAGCTAATGATGCTAATATGGATCAAAATCAAACATTTGATTTTGAGTTTATGGATGCTATGTTATCTGAGCCTATTACACAGAATGTAAGTTCTGATGTACAATCTCCAATTCAAATTCAAGAATGTCACACCCCGGGCCCGAGTAGGGTGGGACGTCACAGACTAGTAACAATATATGGCAGCGGAAACAAACCATTACAAGAGCACAAGGGAGAGAATATCACATGGCATATATGTTTTAAAAAGATACCGGGGCTAGAAACAGATCAAGCCCCCAAATAAGTTTTACAATCACCCATGAAAATAATTGTACTTGTTCAACATAATCATGAAATTGGTTCTAATGGTTCATTAAGAAAATATGCCAATGCCATGGTCGCGGGGATAGGTCTAGGTCTTCATAACAGCTAGGATCTCTTCATACTTTACCTGAAACATGCCAAAAGAAATTTGTGTCAACTAAAAAGTTGGTGAATTCAAGTGCTTAAAGTTTAAAAACTAAAGGACTTAACAAATCCTTCTTTGATTAAAAAGAAAATAATCATTGTTTAAACATCGTGGGAAAAATCATAATCAACCCTGCACTCAGTCCCGGTTGGCCTCTTCTAAAGTTGTGTTTAACCGAATATTCCCGAAGGAAGAACTGAGCCCCAAACCAGTGAACCCTACCTGCCCGGATGGTTCACCATAGTTTCTTAACAAAACCTGTTTCATGCCACAAACGACTCCTTATGATCTCAGTGGGGTAACCTTCCTGGAACGGAAGCCACTATGTGTAGGGGATTCCCCAAATAGATCTATTCATATAAAACAAGCGGTTCACGAAAGAATTAATGATCATGATATAAGTATCAGCAGGTAACCATAAATCCCACATACAATCATCAAGTAAAGCACAATTATAGTTCATAATTAACAGAGCATGTTTCATCCCAAAACAATAGTAAAAAGGGGGATCACTAGAACTCACCTTAGGTTTCAAGTCAAAAAGTCTCTTGGTGTGCCGGGAGTGTCTAAAGTCTAGCACCCTAACATGTACATATTAAGTAATAAGCTACTGCCCTAAACTCATTTAAGGTGCAACAATAGTGTCAAGAGTTTAACTATTGGGTAAGGCTTTGGTTTCGTGAAGGTTTGTATAAAAAGTTTTCTTTTATGGCAGGTCAAGGTTTCTTCATGAAAATTGGGATTTTTACCTCATTAGGTTAAGTATATTAATAAATTTTGTTGTTCAAGTGATTATTAGCTTCCTGGAAGTCGGTTATTAAGTTTGGTAAAATTTTACAGTTTAGTCCCTCAAGTTTCAAAATTTACAGTTTCTACCCTCAAGTTTGGTTTCTTGTCCTTTATGACACTTAAGACCAAAAATCAGATTCTTAGAGTAATATTATACTTATTATAGAGTAAGTGTTTCAAAATTTTAGTTTACAGGTCCGATTTTAAAAACTATGCGTTTAACGCTCCCGGTTACGGTAAAAGCCGGAGAGTTTTAACCATTAATTTAGGGCTTTCATAAATTTAAATATTGGACCAGTAGGTATCATCTAAAAGACATTTTTATAAAGTTTAATTCCTTAGGTTGTGAAGTTTGCCCTTTAATAGTTGAAAATCTCGTTTTTACGTTTGACTTGTTAAAACGCGGTTTTGACCGTGTTTGACCATTTAAAGCTTGTTTGACCAATTTTTAAGTCCTTTAAGTCTTTTATTACTTAACTTACTGAAATCATATGATTTTTATAAATCTTAGCTTTGAACTCCATTTTTATGGATTTTTCTCAAAAACGATGCTCGGTTAGTACCCGTTTTTAGTTAAAACGTCATTTATTTGTTCCTTTGACCACTTAAATTACCCATTGACCCAGAACACTTTATTTATCATTTTTAAACCTGGAATACATTTCAAGAGTGGTAAATCCATGTTTTTACTATTTTTAAGGTTGTTTTACCATGTTTTCGGGTCCCGAAATCAACCAAAATAGGTCTAATCTTAACATGTCCATAAGTTCCAGAGATTAACCACTTGTTACTACCTTAACATTCATCAAAACATTCTGAAATTTAGGTCCAAACTCATGGCTAGGTTCCCCATTACAACAATGAGTCATTAACTTAGTGATTTAGCCATAACTAACCATAACACATGTGTAAATCGTTGCAACTTGTAGTTTAAACCTTACCAAAGCGCCATTAACTTTAAATCCAGATTACTAAAATGTTGCCAAGTCGTTTATGAGCAGGTTATAAGCCTTGGTTAAGAGTGTTTTCAAACAAGTGCTTAGCTTGCAATATATACATCTTGTAAAAAATGAAGGCTTTTGAGGTGTAACTTGTGTTAAAACCATACATCCACGGTGCATCTTCTTTTATAACTTTTTAAATCAGGTTATTAGGAGTTCATTAATCCATTAGAAAGCAGGTTATACGTTTTGGCTTCAAGAGTTACAAGATCTACAAGTTAGATGGTGCAAAAGTCCCAAAAATAGGGTTTTCATGGTGGAAATCGGTTTCCACCTTAGCTATGACAAGAATAACGAGTGAGATACCTCTTGTGAAGTGAAAGCTCCTCAAGAACAAGGTAGTGGTGTCGGGTTTCTGCTACAACAAAGAGGGGAGGAGTTTTTATAAGAGATATGAAAGAACACATGGAAAAAGACCATTTTCGGGTGTCATGAACTTACACTTGATGTTGTTCACGTTTTGGAGAGTGTAGATGGTATTGAATGGCTCGAATCTTCTTGGACAAGGCTGGAGAATCTTCTACAAAGCTTGGAAAGGTCGAACAACAGGTAGAAGTGTGTCCAAACTCGCGGATATGGTCACCTTCTAGCGGTTCTTCGGTTGGCCGATTTTCCTTGATGTTGTTCTTGCGATTTTGGGGCTGGATATGAGAGAGTTTTTGGGAGTGTTTGCAAGGTGTAGAGGAGGAGATCAGCTGGTGTTCGAATAAGAGGGGAGAGGAGAGAGTGTGGATGTGAGGTGTGTAAGAATGCATGAGAGAGGAGTGGTGGGTGTGGTGGTGGTGTAGAGAGGAGGAGAGTGGAGGGAGAGGGGGCGGCCGAGTTTGGCTTGTAGTGAGGGTTTCGGATTTAATTTTTAATTACTAATAATTATTAAGTAGTGTAGTTTTGTAGTATTGGGTATAATATATTGTTTAGTGGATGGTGTTAATTGAGGTATCTAGTGCATGTCCATGCATGCATGGGCCGAAAATATGAGAGTGTGAGTGTGTAAGCTCACATTTTAATTGTTTTCTCTTGAGATAAATTTTATAAGGGTGACTAGTCAACATTCCCGGAACACTAATTTTTAAATAGGGTGACTAGTCAACATTCCCGGAACACTAATTTTTAAAAGGTAAAAACCTAAATTAACTAAAAGTCAAATATAAAAATCATATGAAACCATAATTTGAATCAAGTAACAAGAATTGTTTCCAATTTCATGGTAGGGTTGAATAGTTTCAATTATTAGCACTCATAAGATGGATAATGATGCAAGTAATTTAGGGTTAGGATAACAACCTAGAGGCCGGTTGTCACATTCTCCCACCGTTTAGGAAATTTCGTCCCGAAATTTTAGCTTTGATTAGAGTCTGAACAGGTGGGTTTGAAGAGGTGTGGATAATTCTTCATCATTTCATCTTCACGCTCCCAAGTAAATTCAGGTCCTCGCTTGGAGTTCCATCTAACCTTAACCTTGGGTATGCGGCTCCGCCGGAGTTGCTTGACCAAGCGATCCGTGATCTCCACGGGTTCTTCCACAAAATTCAGTTTGTCGTTTATTCTTGCTTCTTTTAATGGTAGTTCTAGGGTTTTGTCTACCATGCTCTTCTTCAAGTTCGACACATGAAAGGTGTCGTGTATGTGGCTCAACCCCGGGGGTAGGTTCAACTTGTACGCCACTGGGCCAATTCTAGCCAGTATTTCGAATGGTCCAATGTACCTTGGGCTTAACTTTCCTCTTTTTCCGAACCTCACAGTTCCCTTCCATGGTGCTACCTTTAGCATTACCCTGTCGCCCACTTGGAACTCTAGAAGTTTCAGTCTCCTGTCAGCGTACTTCTTCTGCCGATCTCTGGCTGCTTTCAGTCGCTCCTTTATCTTATAGATCTTGTCGGTGGTCTCCAACACGATGTCGGTCCCATCACTTGGCTATCACAATCTCATTCCAACTCAATGGTGATCGGCATTTCCTGCCATATAGGGCCTCATACGGAGCGGCTTTAAATACTCTCGTGGTAACTATTGTTATAGGCGAATTCCACCAAAGGAAGATGGTTATCCCAGTTTCCGCCAAAGTCCATCATGCAAGCTCTTAACATGTCTTCTATCGTCTAAATAGTTCTTTCGCTCTGTCCGTCGGTTTGAGGGTGGTAAGCCGTGCTTATATCTAAACGGGTTCCTAAAGCTTGCTGGAACGATTTCCAGAAGCGAGAGGTGAAACGGCTATCACGGTCGGAGATGATCGACAAAGGCACTCCATGCCTCGTTACAATCTCGACGACATATAGTTGGGCCAATTTCGTCATGTCGTAGTCCTCTCTAATTGGCAAGAAGTGAGCTGATTTCGTTAGTCTATCTACTATCACCCAAATAGCATCGTGGCCTTTAACGTCTGGGCAACTTGGTAACAAAATCCATCGTGACATTATCCCATTTCCATTCTGGATTTCAGGTTGTTGGAACGTTCCTGATGGTTTTTGGTTCTCAGCTTTTACCATAACACAAGTTTAGACATTCCCCACATAACGGGCGATTGATTTCTTGATTCCCGGCCACCAGAAAAGTGCCTTTAAATCCTGGTACATCTTATCACTTCCAGGGAAATCGAATACCTAGACTTGTGTGTTTCGTCGAGGATTACTTCTCGAATTCCTCCGTGCTTTGGCACCCAAGTCCTTCCTTCATATCTGTATGTACCATCGTCCCCTATCTCAAATTGCTTTTCCATTCCAGTCATCCTTCATCCTTTAATCTTCCTTCCTTTAATGCCTCGCTTTGAGCTTCTTTCAGTTTTACAATAAGGTTGGTATAAACACTCATCCTTAAGGCTCGTACACGAAGAGGTTTTTCTCTTTCCTTTCGGCTTAACGCATCCGCCACAACATTGGCCTTATCGGGATGGTAGCGGATTTCGCACTCGTAATCGTTTAATAGCTCGACCCATCTTCTCTGATGCATGTTGAGCATCTTTTGGTCAAGGATGTATTGCAAACTTCTATGGTCAGTGTAGATGGTGCACTTTGTGCCATAAAGGTAGTGCCTCCACATTTTGAGAGCAAACACCACGGCACCCAACTCCAGATCGTGCGTCGTGTAGTTCTTCTCATGATCATTCAGCAGTCTAAATGCGTAAGCAATCACCTTGTTGTGTTGCATCAATACACATCCTAGCCCTTGACGCGAAGCGTCACAATAGACCACGAAGTCTTTCTACTCCTTCTGGAAGAGCAAGGATAGGTGCACTACATAACTTCTCCTTAAGCGTTTCAAACGCCTCGTTCTGCTCTCGCTCCCACACAAAGGTTGTGTTCTTCTTGGTTAGTGCGGTCAAAGGTTGCACTATACGCGAGAAGTCTTTTATAAATCGTCGGTAGTAGCCAACCAGTCCTAAGAATTGCCTTATCTCCGTAGGAGTTTCAGGAATCTTCCAATTCTTTAGGGCCTCAATCTTGGAAGGGTCAACTTGAATCCCATTCTCATTCACCACATGTCCTAAGAATTGGATCTGGCGCATCCAGAATTCATATTTAGAGAACTTGGCATATAGCTGCTCATTCTTGAGTAATTCAAGAATTAGCCTGAGATGCTTCTCGTGCTCGTCTTTACTTTGGGAGTAGATCAGTATGTCGTCAATAAACACGATCACAAACTTGTCAAGGTAAGGGCGGCAAACGCGGTTCATGAGGTCCATGAATGCTGCTGGAGCATTAGTCAGTCCAAAGGGCATGACCAAGTACTCATAGTGTCCATACCTAGTTCGGAAGGCCGTTTTGGGTATGTCTTCTTCTCTTATCTTCAGTTGGTGGTATCCTGACCTCAAATCTATTTTAGAGAAATAACTTGCTCCTTGCAGTTGATCAAATAGGTCATCTATTCTCGGAAGAGGGTAACGGTTCTTTATGGTCAGCTTGTTCCATTCTCTGTAATCAATACACATTCGCAGGGTTCCGTCCTTCTTTTTCACGAATAGTACCGGGGCACCCCATGGAGAGACACTCGGACGTATAAATCCCTTGTCCAGTAGTTCTTGAATTTGTACCATTAGCTCCTTCATCTCAGGTGGGGCGAGTCGGTACGGTGCCTTGGCTACCGGTGCAGCACCAGGCAACAAATCTATCTGGAATTCGACTTGTCGGTTCAGGGGAGTCCTGGTAGGTCTTCCGGGAACACCTCTGGGTATTCAGAAACCACGGGAATATCTTTGATCTTCTTCTCCTTTTGGGTCTTCATCACATAAACTATAAAAGCTGGACATCCCTTCATTAAGCTCTTGGTAGCTTTTAAGTGGGATATCATGGGGTATAGGGTGTTACTACTCCTTTCACCCTCTACCACTAACACTTCTTTGTCGCTCAACGGTATCTTGAGTAGACGCTCATCACATATGATTTCGACTCTATGCTTCGCTAACCAGTCCATACCCACAACCACATCAAATCCTCCTAACTTAATGGGCATCAAGCTTATCCTAAACGTATTCCCCTTTAGATTCAGTGGGCAATCCCTAATGATTTCGTTAGTTTCTAAAATGTTACCGTCAGCTAATTCTACGGTAAACGTATCGGTCAAGGCACACGCGTCTAAGTCAATCAATGGCCTAAAAGTACTATAGATAAAACTAGCAGTCGCTCCAGTATCGAAGAGTACAGTAGCGGGATGATTGTTTACAAAGAACGTACCGTGACCACGTCAGGTTCCCTACGAGCTCCTGCTGGGTCCATTACGAAAGCTCTTCCCTTAGGCTTGTTGTGCTTGGCATCCTTGACTCTACCCAGCTTAGGACACTTGTTCCTCATGTGCCCTGGATCTCCACATTCATAGCATTGTTTTCCTGGTGCGTAAGTACAGTCTTTGATTAGATGGCCTGTTCTCTTGCACCTAAAACAGGGCATCGGGTTACATTCCCCTTGATGATGTAACTTGCACTTGTTGCAAAATGGGCTTGTACCCGAATACAATCTCCAGTTCTTCTTCTTCCCTGATCATCGCGCCTCGCACTTTCAGAACTCTTTCTACCTGACCCACTACTACTTCCAACCGCCCTTTTCACTTCAAACCAATTCCTTTTCTCACCAACAAACTTCCTCTTCTCATCAGCCCTTGCTTGTTCAGTCCATCCAGCCCTAATTAAGTCATCAGTCAAACTGCTGGTAAGGTCGACAGCAGCTTGTAGGGTTAAAGGCTGGGAGGAACGGACCATTCCCCTAACTCTTGGGTGTTGTCCCCAGATGAACCGTGCTACACCTTTGGCTTCAGGCGTCACCAGATGTGGAAGAAGTCGGGATAGGGCTAAGAAACGATTGATATATTCTGTGTAGTTGGGACCTTTCATCTCCAACCTTAAAAATTCTGTCTCCAGCTTCTCGAGTTGATTGATGGGGCAATATTTGTTGGTCATTAGCTCTCGGAATTCAGTCTAGCCCATTCGATTAGCCACATTTCTTCCACGGCTTTGAGTAATTAACTTCCACCATTCAAGGGCTGATCCCTTGAGAGATTGTGATGCAAACCTCACCATATGATCCATCTTGCACTCGCTAATGTCCAAGACAACTTCCATTTCGTCAATCCATCTGTAAGTCTCTATAGCACCCTCGGTGCCATAGAAGTCCTTAGGCTTACATGCCATGAAGGTCTTATAGGAGCATCCATTCTTTAACGCCTCGGCTTCTTCGTCGTGGCCCTCATCGTTCACCGGCCGATCATTACCAGTAGTGTTATCCCGGTCTGCATTTATCTATGCAATAATAGTCGGAATGGCATTAGCTAGTTGCTGAGCTACGAGGTTAGCAATTCTTTCGTCACTCTCTTGATTAACATTTTCCCCGTGGGGAGTCCCTGGTGGAGTAGGTTGGCTTCCAGTCTGCCTCGCTTCCTCACGGCGGCCACTAGTGGCTCCTCGCCGTCCAAATCGTGTTCCTCTGCGAGTCGGCATTCTGATAGTATCACAAATAGATTCGTTTAGCATCTCAAAATTTGTTTCGAATAGCCTATGCATCATTATCCTATTACACCATGCCTCGGAAAGAGGGATCATGGCATGCACATATGTATTTACAACCCACTAAGGAAATCTTACAAAGTCCAAATCAAACATGACATAACAGTTAGACAACCAAATAGAAAAAGGCACAGACCAATTTCAAGGCACAACACAACATATAGCAATTTAATACAGACAGTTCAATAAATCTAGCATCCCAACAAACAGTTCATAATAGTATCATCCAGCAAAGTATAATCAGAGTCAAGCTCTTACAATTTGGAAGGTGCCATCACCCCCATGATAATAATAATAATAGTATCAAATAATAATTCAAATAGTTTCCTTCTACTGTCTAGAGACAGATAATCCTGCTGAGTACTCCTACTCTCACATCCACTTTTTCTTTAGCCATCCAAACCATCCTGTACTCTTCTTCCTCTGCTCCTGCTCCAAACGCTGCACTCCTTGCGTAGCCATCATAGCCTGGAATTGAGCAGACTGGGAGGTTCGAGTGGCGTGCTGAACAGTCAACTCATGACGGCGAATGGTCCTCAAGATCTCATCCAATGTCGCATCAGAGGGTCCTACATCACTTGCCCGGCGACTCGACTGGGAGTACCTATCACCAACCAGTACGCTAGGGCCGTCATACATACTATGTCTCGGCGGCATCAGGTGCTCGTCACGTGCGTCAAAAAGTGGAGGTACCGAAGTCGGAATCCTAACAGGCGGGGGAGGAGGAGGAGGCATCCTAAAGGATACGGAGGATCCTGGCCTAACACTTTTGCGAGGTCGGGTGACAGTACGCGCACACCTATTTCCAATAGGTGGGATGGGTGAGAGGGTCGGAGCAGCTACTTGAGGAGAGTGGGAACGCGTTCGGCTTCGGGAAGGTGATGTGGAGGAAGAGTCCTCGGAAGCTTCAGTGTCTTCTGACGTGACGAATATCCACCCTGGATGTCCACAACTCCGGAGGTACACTTCATACTCTGTCTGAGGCTTCGCCCTTCTCAGGGTTCCGGTAGGAGTGGTCTCAGTGTCGAGGTGAGCAGGCGCCTTACCTTTATCAGCCATAGACGTTGTCCTGTAAGAAATAGATCATGAGTAATTTGGTTTCTCATAGCTCATGATTATAATAATAGTACTAGTAATAGTAGTGATGGCAATAGTATCTGTTATTCCAACATATAGCTGTCCGTGTTGCCCAAATCAATAGTCTCTTCAAATAGTATCGGGTAACATAGTTCATCAAAAAAAAATCATTTAAATCCCCTTTTTAAATTAGTTTCAAAATCATCAATATAAATCAGAGAAGTTCAATCATAACCTAAACATCAGTGATGGAAATTACGCGTCCGGTAAATTCATGATTACGTTGATCAAGTGTAATCATCAATTTACCCAACCCGATCATCCCAACACTTCCCACAAGGACAGTCCTAGGGTACCATGGTTGTAGCCTAGGGTCTACTATGGTATTCCCGACTTCTCTACAACCTTTGGCTCTGATACCAATCTGTCACACCCCGGGCCCATGTAGGGTGGGACGTCACAAACTAGTAACAATATATGGCAGCGGAAACAAACATTACAAGAGCACAAGGGAGAGAATATCACATGGCATATATGTTTAAAAAAGATACCGGGGCTAGAAACAGATCAAGCCCCAAAATAAGTTTTACAATCACCCATGAAAATAAATTGTACTTGTTCAACATAATCATGAAATTGCTTCTAATGGTTCATTAAGAAAATATTCCAATGCCATGGTCGCGGGGATAGGTCTAGGTCTTCACAACAGCTAGGATCTCTTCATACTTTACCTGAAACATGCTCAAAAGAAATTTGTGTCAACTAAAAAGTTGGTGAATTCAAGTGCTTAAAGTTTAAAACAAAAGGACTTAACAAATCCTTCTTTGATTAAAAAGAAAATAATCATTGTTTAAACATCATGGGAAAAATCATAATCAACCCTGCACTCAGTCCCGGTTGGCCTCTTCTAAAGTTGTATTTAACCGGATATTCCCGAAGGAAGAACTGAGCCCCAAACCAGTGAACCCTACCTGCCCAGATGGTTCACCATAGTTTCTTAACAAAACCTGTTACATGCCACAAACGACCCCTTAGGATCTCAGTGGGGTAACCTTCCTGGAACGGAAGCCACTGTGTGTGGGGGATTCCCCAAATAGATCTATTCATATAAAACAAGCGGTTCACGAAAGAATTAATGATCATGATATAAGTATCAGCAGGTAACCATAAATCCCACATACAATCATCAAGTAAAGTACAATTATAGTTCATCAATAACAGAGCATATTTCATTCCAAAACAATAGTAAAAAGGGGGATCACTAGAACTCACCTTAGGTTTCAAGTCAAAAAGTCTCTTGGTGTGCCGGAGTGTCTCAAGTTTAGCACCCTAACATGTACATATTAAGTAATAAGCTACTGCCCTAAACTCATTTAAGGTGCAACAATAGTGTCAAGAGTTTAGCTATTGGGTAAGGCTTTGGTTTCGTGAAGGTTTGTATAAAAAGTTTTCTTTTATGGCAGGTCAAGGTTTCTTCATGAAAATTGGGATATTTACCTCATTAGGTTAAGTATATTAAGAAATTTTGTTGTTCAAGTGATTATTAGCTTCCTGGAAGTCGGTTATTAAGTTTGGTAAAATTTTACAGTTTAGTCCCTCAAGTTTCAAATTTACAGTTTCTACCCTCAAGTTTGGTTTCTTGTCCTTTATGACACTTAAGACCAAAAATCAGATTCTTAGAGTAATATTATACTTATTATAGAGTAAGTGTTTCAAAATTTTAGTTTACAGGTCCGATTTTAAAAACTATGCGTTTAACGCTCCCGGTTACGGTAAAAGCCGGAGAGTTTTAACCATTAAATTAGGGCTTTCATAAATTTGAATCTTGGACCAGTAGGTATCATCTAAAATATATTTTTATAAAGTTTAATTCCTTAGGTTGTGAAGTTTGGCCTTTAATAGTTGAAAATCTCGTTTTTACGTTTGACCTGTTAAAACGCGGTTTTGACCGTGTTTGACCATTTAAAGCTTGTTTGACCAATTTTCAAGTCCTTTAAGTCTTTTATTACTTAACTTACTGAAGTCATATGATTTTTATAAATCTTAGCTTTGAACTCCATTTTTATGGATTTTTCTCAAAAACGATGCTCAGTTAGTACCCGTTTTTAGTTAAAACGTCATTTATTTGTTCCTTTGACCACTTAAATTACCCATTGACTCCAGAACACTTTATTTATCATTTTTAAGCCTGGAATACTTTTCAAGAGTGTTAAATCCACGTTTTTACTATTTTAAAGGTTGTTTTACCATGTTTTCGGGTCCCGAAATCAACCAAAATAGGTCTAATCTTAACATGTCCATAAGTTCCAGAGATTAACCACTTGTTACTACCTTAACATTCATCAAAACATTCTGAAATTTAGGTCCAAACTCATGGCTAGGTTACCCATTACAACAATGAGTCATTAACTTAGTGATTTAGCCATAACTAACCATAACACATGTGTAAATCGTTGCAACTTGTAGTTTAAACCTTACCAAAGCTCCATTAACTTTAAATCCAGATTATTAAGATGTTACCAAGTCGTTTATGAGCAGGTTATAAGCCTTGGTTAAGAGTGTTTTCAAACAAGTGCTTAGCTTGCAATATATACATCTTGTAAAAATGAAGGCTTTTGAGGTGTAACTTATGTTAAAACCATACATCCACGGTGCATCTTCTTTTATAACTTTTTAAATCAGGTTATTAGGAGTTCATTAATCCATTAGAAAGCAGGTTTTACATTTTGGCTTCAAGAGTTACAAGATCTACAAGTTAGATGGTGCAAAAGTCCCAAAAATAGGGTTTTCATGGTGGAAATCGGTTTCCACCTTAGATATGACAAGAATAACGAGTGAGATACCTCTTGTGAAGTTGAAAGCTCCTCAAGAACAAGGTAGTAGTGTTGGGTTTCTGCTACAACAAAGAGGGGAGGAGTTTTTAAAAGAGATATGAAAGAACACATGGAAAAAGACCATTTTCGGGTGTCATGAACTTACACTTGATGTTGTTCACGTTTTGGAGAGTGTAGATGGTCTTGAATGGCTCGAATCTCCTTGGACAAGGCTGGAGAATCTTCTACAAAGCTTGGAAAGGTCGAACAACAGGTAGAAGTGTGTCCAAACTCGCGGATATGGTCACCTTCTTGCGGTTCTTCGGTTGGCCGATTTTCCTTGATGTTGTTCTTGCGATTTTGGGGCTGGATTTGAGAGAGTTTTTGGGAGTGTTTGCAAGGTGTAGAGGAGGAGATCAGCTGGTGTTCGAATAAGAGGGGAGAGGAGAGAGTGTGGATGTGAGGTGTGTAAGAATGCATGAGAGAGGAGTGGTGGGTGTGGTGTTGGTGTAGAGAGGAGGAGAGTGGAGGGAGAGGGGGCGGCCGAGTTTGGCTTGTAGTGAGGGTTTTGGATTTAATTTTTAATTACTAATAATTATTAAGTAGCGTAGTTTTGTAGTATTCGGTATAATATATTGTTTAGTGGATGGTGTTAATTGAGGTATCTAGTGCATGTCCATGCATGCATGGGCCGAAAATATGAGAGTGTGAGTGTGTAAGCTCACATTTTAATTGTTTTCTCTTGAGATAAATTTTATAAGGGTGACTAGTCAACATTCCCGGAACACTAATTTTTAAAAGGTGAAAACCTAAATTAACTAAAAGTCAATAATAAAAATCATATGAAACCATAATTTGAATCAAGTAACAAGAATTGTTTCCAATTTCATGGTAGGGTTGAATAGTTTCAATTATTAGCACTCATAAGATGGATAATGATGCAAGTAATTTAGGGTTAGGATAACAACCTAGAGGCCGGTTGTCGCAAAGAAGAAGAGTTTAGAGAGTTGAATGAATCAGTTTTGAAACAAACAAGTGATGTGTGTGTTCAAACTGAAAATGATAATGATGAGGAAGTAGTTGATGATTTAAAAGCAAAAGTTGCTGAACAAGATGAAAGGATAAAGAAACTTCAAGATGGGAATGATGTGTTGAAGGTTGAAAATGAAAAGAAAGATAAATTGATTGCTGATTTAGAAGGAAAGATTAAAGAGCTGAATGAAGAGATAGAGAAATTGAGAGATAACGTACAAGAGAAAGAGAAAGAAACTGAAGCACCTTTGAATGAAGAAGATAATGAGCAAGAATCCAAGGTCATAGCTGTTGGGAAGTATACAGAAGCTGAGAAAGGAATAAGAAATCTAGATGATGTTGAAACTAAATCAGTATCTAAGTCAAAAGCTCAAAAGACTGCTGCAGATACATTGCATGTTGAAGAGGAAGAAGTATAACAACAAATAGAAGCACTTGATGATCTTGATTCTGATTTTCAGGATGAATGGTATAATGAAATCTTAGAAGAGGAAGATATTTGTAAAGGAGTTAACTCACCAATGATGAATGTGAATGAAGATATTCCAATTCCATTAGGCTTTGAAGACATATATAATTATCTGTTCAGACAAAAGTACAATAGAGTATTCTTAGATGGATTGATAGTGTCTCAGATCAACGAAGAGTATGAAAAGTGCATGATAGCAGAGTCATCAGCACCAGTTGATCCGAATGAAATAAGTCTAGAACATGGTTAGTGGGCACCTATGAGTGAAAGTATAAATGTTAATGATATTCCTGAGGAGGAATTCCACCATCTTGATCCTAATGATATGAGTATTCCTGCATTGAGGATGTGGTTGCAATCAAGGAATTATCCTTGGAAAAGACTTAAAAGATTGCAAGGAGAATCATTAAGAAAGTTGGTGAGTAGTTTTCGACAAACTGAGAAGATGTACAACAAAATGATAGTACTAGACATGGATAGTCCTCAGTACCTAGATATTACAAAGGGAACCAAGATTCTAAAGCCTCAAGAGATAAAATCCATGGAGCTAGTGAGAAGAACACATGAAAGAAGGAAAGAATTGATGAGGATGTTTCCAAATACTGAGTAGCAACCTATAGAGTTGATTTGGATAAAAAGAAATTTTGGAACAAGGCATGATCTGTAGGTAATTTAGTGAGGAATGTTCTTCAAATAGGATAATCTATATCTAAGCTTCCGAATGCTATGATTGTGCCTGATAAAACAAAGGATGTAAAGATAGTTGCATGGAAGTACGATGAGGTGTTTGATGCTTTCTTGATAAAACGAGTAAATGCTATATGTGATGTGTATCATTTTTACTCGAGTATAGTTACTTTGCCAATGCAAGACTTGAAGGAATTGCTAAGTTACCTCTCATTAACCCATCCCAAGCTGCAAGAGGAGGTAACTTTATGAAGTTACTTGATAGAGGAATCACCTAGATACCATTTTTTCTTCAAACAAGATGTGATCAAGAGGACAAGGCTTATTTTGACACACTGAGGAGAGTTGAGAAGAAAGGCGAATCTAGATCAGAAATGGCTGATAAATATCTAGAAGCGTTTGGAGATAAATACTTTGAGAAAGTAACCAATCTTGGTTTGAAAGTAATTGATGATACTTTAATGACAAAACCAATCAAGAGATGGTTTTATGATTCTGATACATTTCATTTGAAGCTGGTGAGAGATAAAGACGATTGGGAGAGACTTGATAAGTTTATTTGGAGTGTTTGAATTGAAGTTACTGCATCCAAGCTACATCTCATTTCTATCTAATCAAAGATTTTAGCAAGTATCATCAGTTGAGGCTGAACATGACAGAAAGTATTTTATGACTATTATCAGAGTGATGAATGCAGCCATGGAGCGAATTTTGTTGAGGAAAGCTCTGGCATATGCTAATATAGTCAAGAAAGATATACACAACATAGAGTTCATTAGAGTTTCAAGGAAAGGAGTATTAGAGGTGCATGTGAAAGATCAAACTGATCCAATTGAATTCTATGCAAATGTTAATATAGGAACATTATCTAAGGAGACTTTGCAGGTGATGGATGCTATGGAGATAAAAACGAATGACTCAAAACCCCAGCAAGGGAAATTAGATGAAAAATCAAGTCTTCAATAAAGAAAGCTTAGAGAGAACTGGAGCTGTATAAGGAGAAGCCCATGTTCAATATCAAAGATGAGCCTAAACATTTCTTTAACTGAAGACAAATGCAAATCTTAGGGGGAGTATTGTTGGAGCCTTAAAGATTAGCATTAGTTTTTAGTTTTTGTTTTTGTCATAGTATAGGGACTTATTGTGTAAATATATGTTCCTTAGTTTTCTTGTATAGTATAAATAGGATTATTTGTATTTGTAGGTTAGACTTTTGCAACAGAATTCTCTTATTTGTACTTGTAATCCTTTGCTAATATCAATGAAATTACTGTGAATTTTTCTAATAATTTGCTTAGTCGATTACTTTGTGCATATTATTGTCAATTGTAGTTCATCATTAACACAGATCGATCCATTTGAATCTATCAGTTATGAAGCTAATGAATCACGAATTCCATTGTGTTGAATGAGAGGATAAAAATCAAGTGTTTGATTTGAACTAAGGCTCTGATAACACCTGATGAAAAACTCTAAAATCACTTGAACTTTATGAACAACAACAAATCAAATGAGTTTCCCCCAAGGATCTTTTCAATCTCTCACAATATGATAACAATTTTTTGTATATTCAACACTCAATAATCATGGTGCGAAAAACCTTGATTAATGATATGAATATCTGTGCGTGTGTATGATTATGTGTGTGTGATTGAATGCCTGAAGATAATATTAATAGCTTGATTTTATTGATTGTTCAAAAGCTTACAAAGGATTAGGGTATACTGCTGTTTATAGCCTATACAAGAAGCTCTGTATAATTACAAAAATACCCTTATGTAAAATAAAATTATTTAAAATCCTAAGTCGAAGTCATCCGCTGTGGATGATAAACTGTCTGCTGTGCATGATAAGTTGTCCATTGTGGGTGTTGAATAAGTTGTTCGTTTTGTCTTCGATGATGTCTGTTGTGAACACTTGATGTGTAACACTCGGCCTCTCGTACCACCAATATTGTCCGATTTGCCCCGTGGAGCTCACGGATTTGCTTTTGGTTGCCCGGGTGAAAACTTTCCACTTAGGTCACCCATCCCTGGATTTCTCCCACCTGAGCACGCTTAACTTTGGATTCTTCTCTGATCAACAGTCAATGGCATTAAAACGCATTGATAATATTAGTTAGATCTAGAAACAATAGGTCCAGATCCTTTTGTATTTGTAATGAATATTTGTAATTCATTATTATAATGTATGCTTTATGTATATAGGTTAACCCATATGTGTGTTGATTTATGTGTATGATTGCAGGATCAAACATTAGACTTAATCAATTTCTAAAATTGACTAAGTGTAAGAAACATCTACGGATGAACACTTGTGTTCTTCCGTAGATATGTTTCTTAAAAAAACTAATATCCGAAGATCTTCGGCGGATGAACAACAGCTCTGGAGTTCCAAGGATTCAAGGGTTCTAAGTGAAGACTACTGCGGAAGAGTAAACTTCTACGGAAGACAATCCAACTACAAAGTTCGAACACATGTATCTAAATAATACAAGTTTTACAAGTCAACAAGTCAACAAGACAATTTCAAATCCCAAGAGATTCGGTGTTTCCTTAAATGAAACATGCTTGCCTATAAATATGAGTCCTAGGTTTCACATCAAGCGACGAGCAATACGAGAGAATACACGGGCGACCAGACGTCAAAACACAAAACATCACATCAATTCACACAATCAATCAAACACAAACCCTAGCAACCGTCACATCAATATTTCACCAACATTAACCCATTCAAAGCAATTATTGATTATAGCATTCATTGTTTATTCATCTGTAATCATTAATCTGTTTTAATGAAATACTTTTGAATCAAATCATGTTTGTTTATTTATTGTGCTCATATCATTGTGTTCGTCATAATCAACATTTAATGTGTTTGTTATTTAGTTATTAATCAATTAAACAAAGTTAATGTTCATTCCGCATTCATTAACTTAATTCACGTCTAACACTGATAATTACTGATTGCTTTCCTTGGATTCACAGGTGGTATCAGAGCCAAGTGCTCATTGATTTAGATCGATTGATCAATCGGTCTTAGAATTGTTTAATTGATTGCTTATTTCATTAGATTTATCAGGCTTTTGAGTAGATCTATTGTTTTTAAGTAAAATTGTTTTGTGTGAATAATTTAAAAAAAACAATAATACAGTGATTTATCATTCAGCGAGTACTGTTTCATTGCTCGATTAACTTGGATCTATATTCCATTAATTGAATTATAGATCGGCATTATTGATTGATATTCATCAATTGTTCAAATCAATTGAACAAATACATTTACAAAATCCTTGATTTGATAATTAATTATCATCAAAAGGATTGACTGATTTGTGACCACAATCGCTTAACTACAGTTAATAAGGTTTTGTCACTAATTATTTCATTACTTAAAAGAAACTCTGTAATAGTTAAATTCTTAGACTTTAACTAAACATGAGTAACTTTGGTGGATCATCATATCAACCTTCCAAGCTGGAAACAAAAGCGAATTTTAAATCCTGGAATATCAAGTTCAGCAATCATGTGAATTACACTTATTCTGACTTGTGGGTTTCAATAACTGAGGGTCCTTATTTTCCACCCACTCTTGGGCTGGATTATAATGACAATAATCAACCCATAAGTACAAGAGATCTGTCACCTGATGATATTAAGAAGGTCAAAGTTGATATTAAAGCATTCAGTTTGCTTAGTATGGCTTTGCCTGAAAAAATATTAATCAGGTGTGAGAATTATAAAACAACAAATTCCTTGTGGAAGATACTTCATACACTCTATAAAGGGAGTGATGAAATCAGAAGCATTAGGAAGGACACCCTTCGTTCACAATACGAAACCATTAATCAAATTGAGGGTGAATCAATTCTCAACAACTACATAGATTTATGCAACTTATAACAGAGATGAACATCTTGGAGTTGAAGTATACAAATGAGGAATTAAACAAAAAGATGCTCCATACTTTGCCTGAAAGTTGGAAGCAAAGTGTGTCCATGTTCAGAAACACCATTGACCTGAAAGCAACTGGTTTAGATACATTGGTAGCTAAGGTTGAGGCACTTGAAATGTTTTAAAAATCAAGAAACAATAGTGTGAGAACACATGTCTTACACTATCACTTTAAAGAAACAAAAAGTGCTGGAATTGCCTTTATTCCCATCAATGATAGTGACAACTCTTGTCCTTTGAGTGAAGATGAAGAAGAAGTAAGTTTCTATGCATCAAAGCCTTCAAAGAAATCTTCTAAAAGTAAACAAGGAAAATAAAAAGGAAGAAGTGATGATAGAAGAAATGCATCTACATGAACTAACGACAATCAAGAAGAGCCTATCACTATGATTCTGGACTCTGAAGAACAAAAGGCAACCTTTGCAGCTTTCAGTTCAAGTTTTCAAGCTTACCTGGGAAGCTCTTTAACATCTGCCAACATTGCTAGCAGCACATGGAAAAACTACATCCAGATGTAGTAGAAGAGATGGATCTTCAATGGCAAATGGTTATGATTGCTTATAGAGCCAAGCAATACCTCAGAAGAAACAAAAATTTGGCTGCACCAAGCAAAACATCAAAGATTGGTGTTGATATGTCAAAAGTAAGATGCTTCAAATGCAATCTCTATGGGCACTTCTCAAGAGAATGTAACCAACAATCTTCTGACATGATAGAACATCAGCAACATCAGTCTTATCAGCAGCACACTCAACAACCAACAACTTCTCAAAGAGCTTTCGGACAACCACATGTAACCAACTCATCCCCACCAGCCACAAATGCATCAACAGGGCCAAGTAGCTCTAAAGAAACTGAGCTGATCATTCTTCAAGATGGGAACTGTGACTAGAGTATGTATGAGAAGGATGTCTTGGAAGAGAATCAGCTTTGATGGCACACATGGAGAACAAAGTTCCACCTCCTATAAATGATTATTATTCGCCTTTACCTGAAACAATAACAAATAACTTGTCAAATCATTTTTTGCCAAGCACCAAGTTTGAAATAAAATCTAATCAACAAGTGAATAACAATGAAACTGAGCTGAGTGAAACTGAGTCTTCTGAATCAGAAAATATTAAACAAAATGACTCAGAATTCACCTGTGATGAGTGTGATGACTTGGATGATTCTGATGAACATGATGATGATCAACTATATATTGGTAAGAATGTTGCTTTTGAAACAATCATTCCCAAAGTTCTTGAAGAAACAAAGTTGCCCTATCCTCCAAAACAAAGAAACATGTTGAAGACTATATGCAAGAGAATAGCTCAGCTAAATGAAGGTCTTCAAGAACTTCATCAGAACAAAAACCTTCAAATGAAGTAATTGAAAAGTGTGCATCTACTGAGGAAGTACACACATCTTCCATAGAAAAGGGAAAGAAGAAACAATCAGCAAATCCTCAGCGGAAGAAGAAACCTTCTTCAGTAGCAGATCTGTGGAAAACCAATTCTACTGAATCAGTAGATGATCTACGGAAGGCAAAAGCAACAACCAATAAATCAAACCAGAAAGTGATGAATCACAAGCACTAGAAATTAGTAAATGATAAACAAGAATCCTTTAATAATGTGTCAGGGAAAGAAAAGGATAAATCAACTTCAACAATGGAAAAGGATTTGAAGCTTCAAAAGTTGACAAAAAAGAAGAAAGTGATTGATTCTAACAAAGAATCAGATGAAATGTATTGCAAATGGTGTGATATGAAAAATCACAACACTAAAGACTGCTACTTTAGTAGTTATTGCTTTATTTGCAACATGAACAATCACATGACTTCTGACTGCTACTTCAACAAACATTGTGTAATTTGTAAAAAAAATAATCATTCCACTCAGGAATGTTATTTCAACAAGAAAAACAAGACAAAGAGCACAAAGAAGCAACAATATTAGAGACCGGACATTCCTTATGAACCAGGAATCTATCCTGTCCATGGCCAATGTGGGATATATGTAGGGTGTCACAAGTACCCCCCCCCTTTGGACTCATCGTCCTCAATGAGCCCGAGAAGTCACCATCCTCGGTGAGGTGTGTCCTACATCCTGAACGACACAGTAGTGGCTCTCATACCGTCCTGTAACACCCGGCCTCTCGTACCACCAATATTGTCTGCTTTGCCCACGAGGAGCTCACAGATTTGCTTTTGGTTGCCCAGGTGAAAACATCCCATGGAGGTCACCCATCCCTGGATTTCTCCCACTTGAGCACACTTAACTGTGGAGTTTCTCCTCTCCTCAACAGCCAATGCGCCCAAAACGCGTTGATAATATTAGAGACCGGACATCCTTATGATGTCCACGACCTATGTGGGATATATGTAGTGTGTCATAAGATTGTAACACCCTAGGCGAATCCCACATCGCCCGTTGAGAGGAGTGATTCCTGGTTCATATGGAATGTCTAGCCTCTAACATAATCAACACGTTGTGGGCGTATTGGCTGTGGATGAGAGGAGAATTCCACAGTAAAGCGTGCTCAGGTGAGAGCAATCCAGGGATGGGTGACCTCACTGGGAAGTTTTGTTAGGACCTGGTATTTGAACGAAATACCTAGTGATTAGCGTGTTAAACCAACTCAAATAGTGCGGAATCCTATTTGATTGGCGATCCAATCAGTGAGAACACACGAAGAATCAATCAAGAATTGAATCCGACGTTAGAAATCGATTAGGAATCGATCTAATGTGTTCTGTGAACTTGGAGAACGATTTGGGAGGTCTCTGGACGGCTAGGGTACATCTGGAATCGTAATGGGATGAATTTTTTTGTTTTTCCACGAATTGGGTCTATTTATAGGTTAGTATTGTTCAATCGTGCGACTGGGCCATAAGTATGGTTCAGTCGTGCGATTGGGCCATACGGTTGATTCATCCGCACGACTGAGTGTTCAGTCGTGCGATTGAGTCAATCTTATGTGTCAATCATACGACTGATCCAGTCTCCTGGTTCAATCGTGCGATTGAGTCAATCGTATGAAGTTATTCATGCGTGTGGTCCATTCGCATGGGCCATTCGCATGAGAACTTCATTAAGTTAAGTTTGAATGTTTTAATTAATATAACATAATGTGCAATCATTCAAACAATCATAAACCCAATCAATTCAATCACGACTCATTAATGAAATATTAAACATTACAAGTAACAACCAATTCATGTCATTTCATTAGTCAATACAGATTACATCATAATCAGACAGACAAGTTCATTACATTACAAATCATGATCTAGGGACATACATGCATCAACAAACTCCCCCTTGGACCTAGATCTATCTAATCTCTTGTCTTCTGCATTATCTCCTTATACTTCTTGTACTTCTCCTCCTTAGTGACTCCTGCGTGAATCTCAAACGCAAACACAGTCGTATAACGTTTTGGAACTGGAGGGCTTGTACAATGTCTTGTGTGTCATAGAACAGTGGCCACTTGTATAATGTATAGACATCATTAGCAGACAAGTTGGTTAGCCACATCGGGTCGAAGACCCTGATAGTATCCATTTGGCCTCTTTATTCAGAACTATGACAGCTTCAGCAGTTCTCCAATCATAGTACCACCATTTGAAGTGTGGAGTGAAGTCCTGTGGCATTTCCCTGAGAGGGATTCTCGACATAGTGCGCGGAGGACTCCACTTCAACACAATCTTGGGTTTGCCAGTAATGGCATCAACCTCAGACCTTCTTATGTACCTCGTAGGCTGTTGTGGTCTGAAGTTAACCCATCTGGTGTGGTACTCCTTCTTCAGGGCAGCCTCGAACCAGCCTGACATCTTTCTTGGGTCAGCATACAGCAGCTTTAGCTTAGCCAGCTGGTTGAGCTCAAAACCAGGTAGAGTCTTCAGATCATGTGGAAACCTGAAGTACTCTATGCCCTGTTCCCTCTTAACCGCATACGCGTTAAGGTCATCAAAATAAGCCCACGAATAATCCTCCTGCCTGACACCTTATGGTGTTTCTTGACTCTGTAGAGCTTGGTGTAGGCATCTTTCTTTGGTGCAGCACGCTGGGCTCTCACTTCTTCAAAACAGGCAGCCCACTCAGCCTTTCGAATGTCTACGTCATCATTGGAGGCTTGGGCTGTTCCTTCAGTCTTTTCGGTTTCCTGCTCCATCTTGTCTAGTACCTCAAACGTATCACTGACTAGGGACTCACCCAGATTGGGGACCACATTACCCTCGTTGTCAGCGTACTGAGGGTACTCTTCTGCAGTAATATCTTCAACCTCAACTTCATCAACGTCATTTAGTTCTTCATCACTGGTTGAATCAACTGTTGGAGCATCCTTGACAATTTCATCAGGATTGAGTCTGAACATCTCTGCCAGTTGCTCGTCAGATAGGTCATGAATTATTTCCCCTTCTTCAGGGGTATAACTCACAGACCTTCTTACAATCCCTTGCAGATCAAGAATCATGGTTAATTGAGTCTTGACCTGTTGAAGGGGAGCAATGTCAAACTCATCCCTTTGAAAGTTTGGATCTGTTTGAGTTAAACATTCAACACATAAACCATTAGTAAGTAATCAAACAGAATTATATCAACTTAACTATATATATAAACATTCAACACACTTGTTTTCATTACATGATTCAAATACAAAATAAATAAATACATAAGACATCTAATCTGTACTTTTGTCTTGAATCATGGGCGCGTCGCTCGGAGGAGCAGAAGTGGTAGATGACTGGTCCTGTCGATGCTTCGATCTTCGCTCTTGACCAGAAGCAGAGGCCGATGCAGCCGCATCCCCTCCTTCTGCTTCGTCATCATCATCTCTACCTTCTGTCCTTTCTTCCTCAGTCTCTTCCTCATCCTCATCATCTTCCTCATCATCTCCTCATCATCATCATCTTCATCATCACCATCTCCATCATCCCCATCATCCCCTCACTTTATCTTCAAGGGCTCATCCTTTGACCCTTTAACCTCAGCATAATCGTCTTGTTGGTAGTCTCCAACTCCTCTATACGTTTGGCTGACTGTGGCCTGCTGGTCCTGGAGTTGGGACATCTCGACTCTCTGAGCATCGATTAGCTGGTTCTGCTGATCTATCACCCGAGCCTGCTCTGCCATCTGCTGAGACTGGGCAGCAGTCAGGTCGGTCAACTGGCGAATCTGCGCCGCCTTCTCCTCATCTGCAGCGAGCAGGCGCATCACCATACGGTTAAGCGCCGACAGCTGCTCCTCTACCCCGATGTGAGGTAGAGTAGATCCATACCATGTGATGGCTGGGCTGAAGGTCCGGCATGATGTGAGGTGGTGGTGGTAGTAGCAGTGGTGAATATGGGTCGATAAGCAGGTGCTGGTGATGTAGGTGTGAATGGTATGGTGGTGGATGGGAAGGATACAGTGGTGGTAGGTAAGGTGGTGGCTGTGGATGCAGTAGTGGATGTGGTGGCTGTGGTGATGGGTGGTATGTCAGTGGAGGTGGTAGAGGTGGCTGTGGTGGTGGAAGTAGTGGCAGCAGTGGTAACGAAGGTCAGGCGACGCTTCTTCTTCTTCAATCCGTGGGTTGAGCCATCCTCTTCCTCCTAGTCCCGGTGGAAGTGGATGCTCCCCCTGCAGCTCTGCCCACTGAACCCGGAACATAGCTCGGGTCAGTCTCTCTCTCTGAGGAGTCCCGAGGGTGTTCACCAACCACCCTAAGCCCGTGGTCTGTGGGAACAACTTTGCTTCCCACAGTCCTAGTGAGGGGCTCCTCATCCGACTCCTCCTCCTCTTGATCACCAACAATGAACTCCTGATGGAAACCGGCCGTCTCAGCAACCTCTCCGGCAGTGGCAGACCCCGGGGGAATAACATCAGAATCAGTGCCTCTAGATGGAGCAGGCATATCATCCCCGGCGTCGCCGCTATCATCATCATCAGAATCCATATCTGGTAGAAGCAATCTCTCATCATCGGAGTCGCTGTCATCATGACGCCATTTGCGTCTGCCAGGCGCCACATACTGCTCGTTGGCCAGGTGGCCAATCAGTCTCTTCACTTGGGGCTTTACCTGCTTCCCCCTGTAAACTCTCATCCTGCCCAGAGTAGTATCATCCATAATCTCCAAGGCCACTGCGTCATGATTCTCTTTGGGCAACTGTGGCAGCTTCTCGTTGAAGACGAGCTGTAAGAATCTGGGATACATACAGAACCCCTCTTTACCCTTGGCCTCCAAGTTCTCCACCAAGTAGGAGAATATCATGCTGGAAAGCTGAAGGGGTGGTTCAGAACCAGTGCCACGTAGGCATTTTGAATCTGGTCTGAGAGGTCATCAAACCCACCCCTCCTCGATGCCACACACTTGAGGATCACGTGTGCTAAGTACTTATACTGGGGGCTCAGGTTGCTCTTGTTGAGCACACCTGAGTTGATGTCCCCAGCGTACTTTATCCTCAAGAAGCATCCTCTCACTGTCAACGGATGTAGTCTAGTAGGATGATCAGTGTCGTCCCCAAACTCTAGGACCTCTGAATGTCGGCAGCAGAGATCTCAATATCATGGCCTAATATGGAGCTCCTAATGCAGTACGGCTCACGGGAGCGGTCCACCAAGGCATTCTCCCAGAATCCTGATGGAGTGATCTATATGGCGTGCAAGGCGTGGAGATAGCCTTATGAATCCGGGACCGTCTCAGAAAGGCTATAATGTCAGTAAACTCGGCCCCGTTCCTGGTCGTGTGATCCAAATGAGCACAGATGTTGTGCTTTGGATTTATGGACCACCTTTCTGCCATTTTCCTGAAACACACAAGACACAGAACACTTAGTACATAAGACATGAAAAATTCTGTTCTAAGTGTAAAGTTGAAAAACATTCTGATTCATTCGTGCGAATGAATCATGCGACTGAAGTCAGTCGTCTGTTCTTTCATGCGACTGGACTCATTCTGGTCACTGTGACATGCGATTGGGTTCAGTCTGCTGACTGAGTCTGCGAATGGTTCAGTCGGCCGACTGAGCTCAATCGTATGGTTCATTCGGCCGAATGACCCAATCGCAAGATTCAATCGTGCGATTGAAGTTCATCCGGACGACCAGTCGCCTGTCTCAGTTGTTCAGTTGCCAATCGTTCGAAACTTCAACAACTAAGTCTTTTAACCCAATTAACCGGTTCAGTAGACTCGCATTCTCGTTACTAATAACCTATTTGACTTAATTTTAACATTTTGCTTAGTTTTAATAGGTTATTAGGGCTTTCTTGTCTCGGTTCAAGTTTCACAGTCGAATAATCAAACTTAGGGTTCCATCCTTCTGATTTCAATGAAACAAGACTTCAATCTACCTGTATAATGAATGGCGAACGTCAGTGAATCACAATCAACGATAAAACTAGGGCTAATAGAATTTTGGCAGCGTAACGGTAGGGAGTGCGATTTAGGGGCGATTTGGGAGTGATGAATGAAATGCGATCGACAGAGCCCTTTAAATACTGAAGCTGGGCTCAGTCGGCCGACTGGCCTCAGTCGCCCAGTTCATTCGGGCGACTCAGGCTCAATCGTACGATTGGCCCAACCAGTCGCATGCAACTGACCGACTGAGATTCAGTCGGTCGACTGGCTCAGTCGTGCCTTTCATTCGCATGTTCAGTTGACCGAATGAGTTTCAATCGGTCGACTGACTCATTCGCCCTCTTCCAATCGGTCGAATGGGCTATTCTGGTGAGCCATTCGTGCGAGTGGAAGCCATTCGCATGGTTGGTCCATTCTCATGGTCCAATCGTGCGAATGGGTCACACTTAGTTTAATTTTCTGCCATTTTTACCAATTTACTTTTAAACCCTTTTAAATTAATTGAAATTAACGTTATGAGCCTTTGATCATCTCAGACATGATCCTTTTATCTTGAAAACATTTTGATCACCTCAGACGTGATCCTTTTAAACATTTAGTCACCTCAGACGTGACCCTTTTAAAACACTTTGTCACCTCACCTCAGACGTGACTATTTTAAACTTTCAAAGCATATGGTCATCTCAGACATGACCCTTTTAGTGAGTTGATTCCCTTCTGATTTTCCTGATGTAGCCCGACACAAGACTAAAATTAAAATTAAAACACTAACTAATTTAAAAAACCTTAAACTAATTACATAACAAACTTATTTTTGGCTTTTTGTGAGAGATAAATCCAGAGATTTATATCTACGGGATTTGGTTCGGGAGTAGACAGCTTCAACTTAGATTGATCATATCTGGACCAATTCAATTTTGGAATCATACAGGTAAGTCAAATCATTTGGGACTAGTTATTAAAACTTTGATGCTCAAATTCTCGGTGTTCATCCAGAGTCGTTAGCAACTTAAGGAAATCATACTGAAACTCTTAGATTTTCACATTGATTTGAACTTTTGAGAATGTAGCCACAATGATTGTCAGTATGTTTGTCCACTTAAATCCATACACAGACTTTTGACACAGACTGGTGACTTATTTAGGTTTAATTATTTCAACTAACATTTGTGGATCCCACACTTATATGGTAATCAACATTCCTCAGAAGCTTTTGAGCGGTCTACGGGTATTATTACAAGAAGAGACTATTCTTAGAGCTTTCAAAGAGAAGCCTGTCCTCAGGTCAGTGCCATCGCACAGCAGAGAGGCGGCAAACAACAATGAATTCTAGAATATCTAGGTTATGCTTATCCTCAGGTCAGTGCCATCGCACAGCAGAGAGGCACACAACCTATCTCCTTGTTAGAGCAGCTTATTTTATTTTACACAAAATGCACCAACAACATAAGTCATTAGCTTTATTGCATTTGTCTTTCATTTTTTTCTTGCTTTGCTCTAATTATGGTCATCCGCACACATTTGTGGCGTTTAATTGCTCATTACCCCTTATTGGAATATATTTGATTGTGTTAACCAGTGATAAGATGGAAGCCCACAGTCAGTTGAACAACTTAGTTTGATCTTGAGATCACCAATCAGGTCTAATTGTCTATTGTGTTGAATCTACCAACATATCATTTGTGGTCTAGCAGCCTCTAAGTCTACTTTCTTTGTGTCACCTTAGGAGTTGCCAGTTTTCTATCATCTTTCCTTTTTATATTGCTTAGACTACACAGACTTATACTTTGAACTTTTTCATCTTTTCAAAACTTAAATTTTTAAAGTCCCTCTTGATTTGTTCCTGTGTACTATCATTTTCCAAAGGTATTGAATCGGTATCACAGACACAATCTACCTTATTTCAGCTAGTTACTCTCTCTTCTCCCTTATTTTTTTTTTTAATGTTAACTTGCTGACATATTCTCCCCCTAAAATACTAAAATCATTTCTATTTGTTTAATTATTTTAGGATTTTAATAAACAGCAAAATAACATGAGTTTAAATAAAACAGACGAAAATAAAACAAATAAAATAAAATAAAATAAACTTTAACTAACTACATCGGACTACACATTATCATCATCAGGAATTACCTCACTTTTCTTTTAACGCCGTTGACCTCTAGCAAATATTGAAAACGTGGTTTATCAAAGGCTTTAGTATAGAGGTCAGCGCGTTGAAAATCAGTATTAATTTTAACCACATCAATTAAGTTCTTTTCAAAGCAATCTCTTATGAAATGGTATTTAATACCGATGTGTTTGGTCTTAGGATGTTGAACCGGATTTTTAGTTACTGCAATTGCAGCAGAGTTATCAACAAAATAGGAGTAGATGAGAATTTTAAACCGTAATCCCGCATTTGCTGTTGAATCCAGATGATTTGTGAACAGCAACTTGCAGCAGCAACATATTCGGCTTCACAGGTTGACAATGCAACCGATGTCTGCTTCTTACACTGCCAGGTAACTAATCTTCTCCCAAAGAATTGACACCCCGCTGATGTAGACTTGTAGTTCATCTTGCAGCCCCCGTAATCCGAGTCACTATACGCGGTAAGCTCAAAGTCATCATCATGAGGATACCACAATCCAAGTGTGGGTGTACCCTTCAGATAACGAAAAATCCTCTTGACCCCGATCAGATGGTTGACCTTTGGTTTAGCCTGATATCTAGAACATAGACATGTAGCATACATAATATCAGGTCTTGAGGCAGTGAGATACATGAGGGATCCAATCATTCCTCGGTACATAGTGGCATCTACAAGATCTCCATTCTCATCAGGTGCTATATCATGATTCGTAGCAAGTGGAGTCCCAGCAGCAGAAGCATTCTCCATGTCAAAGCGACTGAGAATGTCTCCTACATACTTGGTCTGATGTAGAAAGATCCCATTAGGTGTCTGATCCACCTGTAACCCGAGAAAGAACTTCATCTCCCCCATAGCACTCATCTCAAACTCTTTCTTCATCACTGCTTCAAACTCTTTGCATAACTCTTCGTTCTTTGACCCGAAGATTATGTCATCAACATATATCTGTACAAGCAGTAGGTCGCCATCCTTTTCTTTAATAAACAGTGTACAGTCAATGACTCCCCTGCGAAAGCCGTGTTTCACAAGATGAGTCGAGAGTTTCTCATACCAAGCTCGAGGAGCTTGATGAAGCCCATATAAAGCTTTGTCGAGCTTGTAAACTCTATCCCGATGATAAGGATCTTCAAATCCCTCGGGTTGACTTACATAGACTGTTTCCCTGATTTCCCCATGAAGGAATGCACTCTTCACATCTAATTGGTAGACTTTAATCTTCATGTACGATGCATAGGCAAGGAAGATACGAATAGCTTCCATCCTTGCCACGGGTGCAAACACCTCATTATAGTCAATCCCCTCGACTTGGCGAAAACCTTGAACCACCAGTCGAGCTTTGTTCCTGATAATGACTCCTTGGTCATCCTTCTTGCATTTTAGTACCCATTTGGTGCCAATGACTTTAGCACCTTTAGGTCTATCAACCAGAGTCCATACACCTAACTTCTTGAACTGCAGAAGTTCTTCTTGCATGGCACTCACCCACGCCTCATCATTTAGTGCCTCACTGACATATTTTGGCTCAACCTGCGAGACAAAACATCGATAAGCACCATCATGAATGTAACCCTTCTCCATAACCGAGGCGTAATCAGCTGAGTATAGCTGATTTCGGGTTTGTACTCCTGATCTGACATCCCCAATAACATTGTCAAGGGGATGATAGACGTTTAGTCGTGATCCTGGAGTAGTAGGAACAGCCACCTCAGAACCGAGATTGTGAACATTTGGTTCTGCATCTGAGGTAGATGGAGTTTGAGGTTCCGAAGTCGAAGGTGCATCACTTGTAGATGCTTGTGGACTTTCAGGAACTGGAACCTGTTCCTCCTGACTGTTCTGGTCATCTGCTTCAGTTTCATCTTCAGAGGAGGAGTCACTGTCATCGACTACTCCCCCTGACTGAGTAGATGATTCTCCCTGTGTGCTAGATGGTGTATTCAGAATATCATACATCATCCTAGTAGCTAACTCATCATCCGAGGGAGAGAGAGGAATGTTGAAGGACTTGAAGAATCCATCATAATCGAAGAAGTATGCAGGTCCTTTGCCTGTAGGTGGTGTGGTATATCTCTGAACGTCGACATTACACCACACTTCTACAAGACCCGTTGAGTTATTGTAAACTCGCTTGTTCGGTATGTTGTATCCTAGAAAAATTCCTTCATCTGCCTTCTCGCTGAATTTGCCTTCTTGTGTCTTCTTCAGAAGTGTACACGGCGCGCCAAAAGGTTCAAGATACTCCAAATTCGGTTTGCGTCTTTGTAGTAGCTCATAACATGTCTTTCCGTGGCGCTTGACTATTAGGACTCGATTCAGTGTATAACATGCATTTGCCACTGCCTCATTCCAGAATTGGATAGGCAGTTTCGAGTCCGCCAGCATAGTCCGTGCAGTCTCTATCAAGCTTCTGTTCTTCCTCTCAGCAACACCATTCATCTGAGGCGTGTAGGCAGAAGTGAATTGATGCACAATTCCCTTTTCCTTGCAGTATGCCTCCATCCATTGATTCTTGAATTCTGTCCCGTTGTCTGAGCGTACTTGTCTAACTTTTAGCTTGTAGAGAGATTCCAGTGTGGTTACTAATTCCTTGAATGACTCAAATGTTTCTGATTTGGATTTCAGAAACATTACCCAAGTGAACCTTGAGTAGTCATCAGTGACCACAAAACAGTACAAGTCGCCTGCAATGCTCCTTGTACTGACTGGACCAAACAGATCCATGTGAAGAAGTTCAAGAGGAAGTTCTATTGAATGAACTTTCTTTTCCTTATGAGACTTCTTTGTCTGTTTGCCTTTCTTGCAAGCTACACAAAAGTCAGGAAGTTGGAAGTTCTTGACATTTACTCCTCTCACTAAATCCTTCTGAATCAAATGATTCATCTTCCTTTGACTAATGTGTCCCATTCTCCTATGCCAGGAGATTGAATCCTTCTCAGTAGCTTTAGATAGAAAGCACTGAACCTCATGATCCGTTGTAGCAGCTGTTGACAGATCCAAGACATAAAGGTCTTTATATCTTGAAGCAGTCATCAGAACTTGGTCCTCTGGGATCATGTAGTCTTTCTTCAGCACGTAACACTTCTTGTTGTCGAAGATGACTTTAAATCCTTTATCGCAGATTTGGGAAACAGAAAGTAAGTTATTTTGAAGTTGTTGAACGTAGTTCACCTTATCAAACTTAACTTTCTGATTTCCCACTTCTCCCTGAGCTGTGATGTAGCCTCCCTTGTTTCCTGCAAAGGAAACATGCCCTCCTTTTATTTGTTTGACGTTTGATAAAAGGGCTCTATTTCCTGTCATGTGCCTGGATGCTCCGCTGTCTATAATCCACGTGTTAGTCTCAGCGCTGTATCGAACACCCTGCACATACAAAGTAAATGAATTAGTTTAGGTTAGGAACCCAAGCCTTTACTGTCTTGGGTTTCCCAGAGGCATCACACATCATAAACTCCACCCATTGACCCTTAGAGGGTGAGGGTAGCTCAGGTTCCTTCTTGTCATCAGTATCAGACACGCAGGATGACTTCTCTTTCCATAAGCCAGATTTGTGCAATGCCTGTTTATGATAAACAGTCGTCTGGCTTACAGGTTGGACTTTAGGTTCACTAGATCTTCTAGGTGGAGTCAGAGAACTCCTCTTAGAAGACCTAGGTCTAGAGTCCTGAAGATCAATCTTCTTCCTAGGTGTCTGATAGAAAGGACAATAGGAAGCAATGTGTCCACATTCTCCACAGTTGTAGCATGACCTGCTATCAACTTTATGAGTAGACTTTCTTTGTGGAGAAGTGCGTGACACTCTAGTAACATCAATCACTTTAGGTTTTGACTCTTGTATGTTTGATGTTTTCTCTGGTTTAACAAAATTAACTGTTTTAACCTGTTTAACATGTTCCACTTTTTGGTTAACTGGTTTTTGACTTGAAGCATGTGAAAAATTAACGTTTGAAGTCCTTTTAGGTTCTGATTTGACTCTGTTTGACCCTGACTTTAAGTTAACTTTTTCAAATTCATTTTCCAGATTAACACAAGGCAATTTACCCTTTGCCTTTGAAGTGGCCTCCTTTTGTTTCTTTCCAGATTCAGTAGATGAACATGAGGTGTCTGGATCAGTAACAAGAGGAGTAGTCACCACATGATCCTTGATGGGGTTGTTATTTACTGGTCTAGACTTAGTGTTCATCAAGGTCTCAGGTGGTGGTGGAACCACTTTGTAGCCTAATCCATCCCTCCCCGTTATCCTTTCTCTCACTAAGTGTTGAACTATGTGTGAAGAACTAGTCCAACTATGCAGTTTCTGTTTTAATGAATTAACTTCTACTTCTAGAACTGCCTTTTGCTTCTTAGTGTCTTCTAGGGAGTTTAGATAGTACCTAATGTCATTTGCTTGGTTAAAGGCAACTACTTCGGTTTCCCTAAGCTGTTTAGTCAATAGGTCTATCTTTTCTTTATAACTATGCTCATTTTGTTTTAGTACTCTATTAGCCTCAGTGCACAGTTGTAAATCTTTTACTAAGTTATCATTATGATCTAATAACCTAGCAAATTTGTCATCTATGCTATTCCTAAAAGTATCACAATCAGAACAAGCATGATTATTAAACATTTGGTCAGTTGTACTTACCTTGTGTTGGTTCAGAAGAGTTAGCCATCAACGCAGCATCAGATGTCTCTGGTTCTGGTGATTCTGACTTTTCTGTCTCTGACGTGGAAGTCTCCTCCTTTGGCTTGTAACTGACCTCGCTGCAGTTGTTTCTTCACTATGTGACATTGCTATCTCAACTGCTAGATCACCTTCACTCGCAGAATCATCATCAATATCCTCAACACTGGCAATGTTAGATTCTCCTGGTGAGACAAACCTAAAACTCCAATCCTGTCCTTCATCATCATGAGCAGTCAAGGCTTTGGGATCCTTGTTTGATGAAGTAGAACTGGAAGCTTGCTTGTCTTGGCGAGTAAAGGATGAGAACGGGTTCCCATTACCCGTCTTCTTTGGCTTGACACATTCTCTCTTGAAGTGCCCCTTCTCTCCACAGTTGAAGCAGGTCACTTTGCTCTTGTCAAAGCCAAATGTGGTATCCTTAGTAGCTACCAAGTTCTGTCCAGTCTTCTTAACAAACTTCTTCGCCCTTCGGACAGCGCTAGCTAAGGCCCACATTATATCCATCCTCTCAAGCTCCATTTCGTCCACCTGCTCGTAGTCCTCATCTGCCAGATGGCAGTTTCCAATCTTCCCGGCAACAAGTCCATCATATGAATGAACCACTGCAGCTAAAAGATCCATATGCTCTCGTGCTACTTCTACAGTCACATTACCGAGGTTCTCGGTCTTCATTTGGTAGCACTTGCTTCTGATCCAATATAGTGGGTACATGACGACCCTGACGTGTCTGATCCAGAAGGAGAAGCATGTGAAGGACCTGACGAGCTAGACACAAATGCAGTCTGGAGAGGTGCTCCAGATGTCTTAGCTTGAGGCGTGGCGTTGTATAAAGCTGGATTTTGTGTGTACGAAGACTTCTGAGCTCTATACTTCATCCTAAGTGCTTCTTCTCGCAACTTAAGAATGAAGTCATTAATATCCAGCTTTATAAGCATTCCATTCTGTCTCAGGTTAGACACGAATGAAGCCCACTTATCAGGCAATCCGTCTGCGAAGTTGCTCACTTTCTCTTCCATAGTCGTTTCCACTCCATGTGTATGCAATTCGCTCATCAAGTGGTAGAATCTGTCTATGACTTCGTCTAAACTCTCGTTACCAATAGATGAGAAGTTATCGAATTCCTTCTTTAACTCCTTTGCCTTGATTGCCTTCAATGACGCATTCCCATCATATCTCTTCTCTAGCTCATCCCACAGTTTCTTGGACTGTTTGTTCTCTGAATACTGGTGGAATATGTCTTTGGGGATAGACTGAGTGATCAATGCATAAACCCTTTTCTCTGCATTGTACTTTACTTTCTGTGCGTCTGTCATCCCACTTAACGTTAATTTAACTCCATCAGCTCCCACCGGTGTACTATAACCGATCTCAATGGCTTCCCACAGATTAGGATCTACTCCATTAAGGTAGATCTCAAACGTTGTTTCCAGTGGGGAAACTCATCTAAAGTCAAGAGCTTTGGTGGTTTATTGTGATTACCCACCTCACTCTCAAGCAACAGCAGGTTCTGAATCCTCGAGTCCTTCCCAGCAGTAAAGGCTGACATCTGATCTTCCATGGCTAATAAACTTAGAATCTAATCAAACAAACTTTCACACTGATGCGACTGAAGGATGCGAATGGTCTAATCGTGCGTATGAACTCTGCGACTGGTTCAATCGTGCGGCTGAACTGGGCGATTGGTTCAGTCGTGCGAATGAATCTGGTGCGTATGAGCTATGCGAACGAACGGTTCAGTCGGCCGAATGAGGGTGCGACTAGGTCCAATCGTGCGTAAGAGCAATGCGAATGGAGTCCAGTCGTGCGAATGGGTCACTCTCGTGCGACTGAAGCTGCTGTTTTGCGAAAATTTCTAGGTTTGACGGGTTTCAGCCGTAAAAATTCGAAATTTCACAAGTCCTAATCGCCTAAGTCCGTAGAAACCAAACTTCGATGAGCAGGGAACGTCCAAGATCACTTTTGATGCCAAAGATTGCGTTTTTAGTGCAAAAACACAAACTTTTATGCAATCTTGATTGAATCAACACGTAATCAAGAGCCAAAGCTCTGATACCACTTGTTAGGACCTGGTATTTGAACGAAATACCTAGTGATTAGCGTGTTAAACCAACTCAAATAGTGCGGAATCCTATTTGATTGGCGATCCAATCAGTGAGAACACACGAAGAATCAATCAAGAATTGAATCCGACGTTAGAAATCGATTAGGAATCGATCTAATGTGTTCTGTGAACTTGGAGAACGATTTGGGAGGTCTCTGGACGGCTAGGGTACGTCTGGAATCGTAATGGGATGAATGCTTTTTGTTTTTCCACGAATTGGGTCTTTTATAGGTTAGTATTGTTCAATCGTGCGACTGGGCCATAAGTATGGTTCAGTCGTGCGATTGAACCATGCGGTTGATCATCGCACGATGAGTGTTCAGTCGTGCGATTGAGTCAATCTTATGTGTCAATCATACGACTGATCCCGCAGTCTCCTGGTTCAATCGTGCGATTGAGTCAATCGTATGAAGTTATTCATGCGTGTGGTCCATTCGCATGAGAACTTCATTAAGTTAAGTTTGAATGTTTTAATTAATATAACATAATGTGCAATCATTCAAACAATCATAAACCCAATCAATTCAATCACGACTCATTAATGAAATATTAAACATTACAAGTAACAACCAATTCATGTCATTTCATTAGTCAATACAGATTACATCATAATAAGACAGACAAGTTCATTACATTACAAATCATGATCTAGGGACATACATGCATCAACAAGTTTTCACCCGGGCAGCCCAAAGCAAATCCTTGAGCTCTTTGTGCGCAAAGCAGAAAATATTGATGGTATGAAAGGCCGAGTGTTATAAAATGGTATCAGAGCAAAACGTGTGTCTTTCGGGATGGTGGGGCAAACCTCATCAATGATGGTGAGTCCCTAGGGGTGTTCAGAGTGACACCTTAGGCCAATCTCACATCCATCGATGTGATGGTGGGGCAAACTTCATCGAGGACGATGAGTCCAAAGGGGGGGTGTTTGTAACACCCTAGGTGAATCCCATATCGCCCGTGGACAGGAGAGATTCTTGGTTCATAAGGTATGTCTGGTGTCTAATATCATCAACGCATTTTGGGGTATTGCCTGTCGATGAGAGAAGAACACCACAGTTAAGCGCGCTTAGGTGAGAGCAATCCAAGGATGGGTGAGCTCCTTGGGAAGTTTTCACTTGGGCAACGAAAAGCAAATCCGTGAGCTCTTAGTGGGCAAAGTGGACAATATTGGTCGTATGAGAGGCCCGGTGTTACATGATGTATGATTGACTTGGTAGTTATTGTTGGATCTAGAGAGGCTGTTGCAACCAAAACTAAGTCACTTAGAAGATTTTGAGTACAACATACAAAGGACTTCCGAAGCTAAGTATGGAACTTCCGAAGGAAGAAGGAGCTCTTCCGAAGTCTAAGTGTAAAATACACTTCCGAAGGAAAACTCCAACTTCCGAAGACAAAGAAGCTACTTCCAAAGATCAAGACTTGAACAAAGATCTGAAGTCAACTTCCGAAGTATAAAGAAGTCCTCAAAGCCTCGGAAGCATAGAAGCATCTTCCGAAGTATAAGTGGCTTTGGAAGAACCTGTTCTTCCGAAGCCAGTTAACCTTCGGAAGACACTTTTATTATCCAGTAGACATAAGTATGGTCTGTCTGACACTCCGCTGCAAATCTCTGAGATACTGCATGGCGTTTTCTCAAAAGCCATGTAGTTGACCATACTTTATCTACTGTTTACCTTTTTATGTTAAGTACAATTGCCATCTTTAGTTGGTGACAAAAGGTAAGTCATGGACATGTCATGACTACCATATCTTAGATAATACTTTATCTAAGATACCTTAACTATAGCATTGTAGTATATGCTTTAGTCGTAGGTTTCCAGCTGGTATCAAGAATAACCGGCTGTAGGATCTAGTATATATAGTTTCTCATTGTAACTCTTGTTTCATGCTTGTAAGTGTCTTGTAATCTTGAGTTGAGAAGTAATATATACAAGTACCTTCAAAATATATTCCTGCTTGTTCCTTTGATTACTTATTATATTATTATCAACTCTTGTTAAAGGCATTGCTTCATCTTATTTTAGTGTTACATAAACGAGTTTGAGAGAATCACAAGTGTTTAAGTGACAAAACCCGATCCTGCAATTGGTATCAGAGCTTTTTAGGCTCTTGATTGTGAGATCTTACCATCCTAATCAACCAGTTTTTCACTCCTCCTTATACCTCACTCAAAAATGGCCCTCAACAAATCTGAAGTTGAGATGGGAACGATGACCAAAGCTCCCATCATCGACCCTGAAAACTTCAGGTCTTGGAGCAGAAGAATGGAAGGCTTCATCAGATACCAGGATAGCAAGATGTGGCAATCCATCGTTAATGGCCCATATAAGCCAAAAGTTGCTGGTGGAAATGGTGCCATGATCGAGAAGGCCGTTGAAGACTATTCCGATGAAGACAGGAAGAAGCTTGACATAGACAACAATGCTATGACTGTTCTTATGATTGCAATCCCAAACTCCATCATGGTGGGGTTTGAGCATTGTAAGTCTGCCAAAGAACTCTTTGATGCTCTTGCTCAAATGTACTCAAGCTCGAATGATTCAAAGAAGGACTCACTGAAGCAGCAGTTTGAGAACTTCACCTATGTTGCTGGAGAAACTCTTAGCCAGTAATATTTCAGGTATATGGATCTTATCTCTTCCCTTCAATCTGTGGGATTCACTTAAGAACTTATAGACCTTACTAGAAAGTTTATGAGTGCTCTACCCAATGAGTGGACATTCTACTATGTCTCCATCAAGAGAACAGAGAATTTGAATACACTCACCATGACCGAACTCTATGGGATCCTTGATGGATACCGTTTGGAAATGGAAAGCAAAAGGGGTCACCAAGCAAGCAGACCCTTGAGCCTTCCTGCTAGCAACGCTTTAATGGTTGCTGAAGGCTCAGGCATCTCCCAGTCTCAGCAGTACCTGACCTTCACCCAGCAGTCATCTTGTTCATTTGGGCCTTACATCACATTTCCTAAGACTCCAAGGTCTCATCAAGCTCAGCAAAGCTCCTTTCAGGAGGGCTGTGCATTTGTATCAGGGAGTGGACACTCCAATGATTATCAATTCTGCTTTGATGATCTTGAGTGCTTTAGCCCGGATGACATAGAGTATGTGGACATAGTCCAACAAATGACTCTTCTAACCTACAGAGCGAAGAAGTTCTTTAAGAGAACTGGAAGGCAATTCCCTCAAAACCCAATCACCAGCAAGTTTGGGTTTGACAAAAGCAAGGCTAAATGGTACAACTGTAAGGAGCTTGGCCATTTTGCAAGGGAATGCAAGGCTCCCAAGTCCAACCCGGGAACCTCACAGGCCTCCACACATCCTTCTACACCAAAGCCCTGGGAAGTCAAATGAAACTGCAGCTATGGCTCAAGAAGTTGACTGGAGCTTCATGGTTCAAGATGTGACTCCTGCTCAAGCACTCATGGCAGGAACAGATGAAAACAAGGTATATGAACATCTCTGTACCCCTGCTTGTATTGCTAAGGTTAAACTTTATCAGGACAACAATATGGAAATTAAATCTGATATTGAGTCTTTAAATGTTTTAAAATCTAACTTTAAAAGGGCTGAATCTGACTACCAAAAGAAAATTGAGGAGTTAGAGAAAACTGTGTCCCTTTTAAAACATGAACACACCAACTACAAGACTCAAATCTAGGATTTAATATCCAAATTGATTGAGGCTCAAGCCCAGCTTGTCACTGCTGAGGCCCAAGCCAGAAAGTATGTTATTTCCGAGCAAAACTTCCAAGCCATACTTGCATCATCCTCTCACTCCAAACTTTGTTATCAAAACAAAACTGGGTTGGGAACCAATGAAATTACTCCACCACACTCTTATGAGTCTGTAAGACAACCAAGGTGTGGTACTGAAGAGCAAGAGGTTCCATCTGTTGACCCACCTTCTCAAGAGTCAAAGAATGATGCAACTATGGAGACCATGACCATCACAGGGAAGGAACAGGTAATTGTGCCCTCCCCAGCCAATGATGATCAAACCCTGACCACCAAAGCCAGAAGAAGCAGGGCTAAAGCAGCCAGAAAAACTGCCAAGAAGGTGGCTGAATCCAACTGAAGATAGACCCAAAGCAAAGGGTGTATTCATATCAGCTGGATTTCAGGTGGTTGGACCCTTCTGATTCAGGAAAAGAGTACAGTACCAGTACTCCTATCCTACCAAAGGATCAGAAGTTAAAGGGAAAGGTTGCTGATGAGGAGAAAAAGAACAAGAAACAGCACCCTCTCAGAAAGTTAACATTGCATGCATAATGTGTGGTCTGCAAAACCACATGGCTAAAGATTGTTACTACAATCCTGCTAGCACACATTATGCAAATAATGTTAAAAGAGAAGGAGTCAGGGAAGGTTTCACATTTGGCCATATCAAATGGTTCAAGTGATGAAAAAGGGAAAGCTTGTTTCCGAAGCAAGGCTTCTCTCGGAAGAAAACTCTTCTTCCGAAAGGAAAAATGCTTCGGAAGTTAAAGTTGCAAAGACTCAGAAAATTAAAGAGTCCCCTTGAAACCATCTAAAGAAGACTGCTTCGGAAGAAAAGGTGGTGAAGGTCTCTTCCGAAAAGAAAGAAGCTTCGGAAGAATGCCAAGCTACAAAAGCTTCAACAAGCTCATCTTCTATGATCAACCAATGGATGGAATGGAAGATCAAGGAAGATGCTGTAGCCCAAACCTCTTCTTCAAAGACATCAATTGAACCCCCCATGCATAAATTTTGGTTCAATCATGTCACTCTCATTGAAGAACCCAAGACCAACAAGGCTTGGGTTTCCAATCAAAACTAATTATCTCACCTTATGTGCAGGGACATCCATATGACAAGAATAACAACATTTGGATTGTAGATAGTGGATGCTCCAGGCACATGACAGGGAACAGATCTCTCCTTCAACAATTTCAACATTATGATGGAGGTCCTGTCCAGTTTGGAGGTGAGGCCGGAGGATATATTTCTGGCAGAGGAAGTATATCCAATGGAAAGTTAAAAGTTGACAAAGTTAATTTGTCAAACAGCTTGAACACAATCTGTTAAGTGTTTCTCAATTCTGTGATCAAAAGCATCAAATGCTTTTCACAGAACATGAGTGCATCATCCTCAAACCTGGGATGACAATTCCTCAGGAATTGGTGCTTCTTAGATCTCCCAGGAGAGGGGATATGTACAAGCTTGATATGAACAATGCTTCCCCAATGGGAGAAGTATCATGCTTTCTTTCCAAAGCTGATGGTGATGAGTCAACACTATGGCATAAACGAATGTGTCATGTCAATTTTAAGACAATGAATAAATTGGCTAAAAATAACTTGGTACATGGTTTGCCTAAAAAGGAATTTTTCTGCAAAGATAACTGTGTTGCTTGTCTGAAAGGAAAACAACACAGGTCTTCTCATAAATCCAAAAGTTGTTAACTCTTATCACCACTCCATTACACTTATTGCACATGGATCTATTTGGTCCCACAAGTATAATGAGCATTGGAAGGAAATCATATTGCCTTGTGGTAGTTGATGATTTTACTAGATTTACATGGGTATTCTTTTTAAGAACTAAAGATGAAACTGCTGAAACTTTAAAATCTTTTATTCTTAAAATAGAAAATCAAGTTGATCACAAGGTCAAAATAATTAGAAGTGATCAAGGGACTGAGTTTAAGAACTTTGTTCTTGACTCATTTTGTAACTCAAAAGGGATTGCCAGACAATACAGTGCTCCTAGAACTCCTCAACAAAATGGTGTTGCTGAGAGGAGAAATAGGACACTTATTGAGGCTGCTCGGACTATGTTAGCTGATTCAAAGCTGCCTCTAACATTCTGGGCAGAGGCAGTCAGCACTGCATGCTATGTGCAGAACAGAGTTCTTGTAGTAAAGCCACATGGAAAGACCCCTTATGAGTTATGGAACAAGAGGCCACCGTTCATTGGCTTTCTAAGGTCCTTTGGCAGCAGGTGTACCATACTTAACACAAAAGACAATTTGGCAAAATTTGCTGGAAAGTCAGATGATGCTATCTTTGTTGGATATTCCTCCTATTCTAAAGCATACAGGGTTATAATATTAAAAACCAACAATTTGAGGAATCCTCCAACATTGTAGTTAATGAGCACACTCCTTGTGTTAGGGGGAATGGCCCTGATCATATCTTTGATTTAGAATTGTTTCCAAACTATTCTAAACCATCTTGTGAGAATGTTTCAGCTGGAACAGGTGCTCAAAGCAATTCTGATGAAGATCAACTGTTTGAGCTTCCCAGACCTACTCCAAGTTCTCCAAGAGCTACAACAAATCAAGTTCCCACTATTGAAAGATCTGACAGCATAACCATTTCAAGAATAGTGGAACTTCAACAAGGGATTCACCTGATGATTTTCAAATCTCCTCAGGTGATCCTGCACAACACCAAGCTGATGGAAGCAACATTTTGAAGGAACAGGCAACTGTTAATGATGCTTCACAGCAAAGAAATGATGATGTTTCTCTTTCATTCAATCAGTCCTCATTGAATGAGATTGAAACAACAGCTGGACCAAGTATTCAAGCCCTGAGCAAAATATGTCCAACTTGGACTTATCTTTGCAACTGGAGGTGATTCCAAGACTTAGAATTCACAATACTCATCCAGCTGAAAACATCATAGGGGAAGTCTCTGAGGGTGTGAGAACAAGAGGACAAACTCATAATGGGAATGTCTGCTTGTACTCATGCTTCTTATCCCAAATGGAACCCAAGAAGGTGGAAGATGCCTTGAAAGATAGTAGCTGGGTTGAATCAATGCAAGAGGAGCTGCTTCAATTCAAAAGACAAAAGGTTTGGAACCTATGTCCGCTACCATCTGGTCAAGTACCTATAGGCACCAAATGGGTATTCAGGAACAAAAGAGATGATAGAGGCTTGATTATCAAGAACAAGGCAAGACTGGTGGTTCAAGGATACACTCAAGAGGAAGGAATCGATTATACTGATGTCTTTGCACCTGTTGCAAGACTTGAGGCAGTTAGGATCTTCCTTGCTTATGCTGCATCCAAGAATTTCACTGTCTACAGCTTGATGTCAAGTGTGCCTTTCTATATGGGGATATAGATAGGGAAGTCTATGTATGCCAGCCTCCAGGATTTGAAGACCCACAGCATCCAAACTATGTGTGCAAGTTGGATAAAGCTCTATATGGGCTGCACCAAGCACCTAGGCTGTGGTATGAGACATTGTCTCAATTTCTCCTGAAGAATGGTTATACTAGAGGTACCATTGATAAGACTCTCTTCATTAGAAAGTCTGGGAAAGACATTTTGCTTGTTCAAGTCTATGTAGATGACATCATATTTGGTTCCTCCAATGACCAAATGTGCAAAGACTTTGAGAGCATTATGAAGAAGAAGTTCGAGATGAGTTCCATGGGGAAAATGGACTTTTTCCTTGGAATTCAGGTAAAGCAACTGAAGGAAGGGTTCTTCATCAATCAATCTAAGTATGTCAATGATATCTTAGAGAGATTTGATATGAAGGATTGTAAAGCAGCAAAGACACCCATACCCAGAAACCATGATTTATGCCCTGATTCTGAGGGGGAGGATACTGATCAACATCAGTATAGAGCAATCATTGGTTCTCTGATGTATCTCACAGCAAGTAGACCTGATATCATGTTTGCAACTTGCATCTGTGCAAGATATCAGGCTGCTCCAAAGGTGTCTCACCTATTTGCTGTCAAGAGAATCCTCAGATACCTCAAAGGAGCACCTAAATTAGGTCTCTGGTATCCAAGAAATAGTGATTTTAATCTCTATGGTTACTCTGATAGTGATTATGGTGGATGCAACATCAACAAGAAATCAACATCAGGTGGATGTCAATTTCTTGGTGGAAGGATCATCTCATGGCAATGCAAAAAGCAATCCTGTGTCTCTACATCAACTGCTGAAGCTGAATACATTGCTGCTGCTAGTTGCTGTGCTCAGCTGCTGTGGATTCAAAATCAGATGATAGACTATGGATTCAACTTCATGAGCACTCCTATCCACATTGACAACAACAGTGCTATATCCATTACTGAAAATCCAGTGAAGCACTCCAAGACAAAGCACATTGATATCAGGTATCATTTCATTAGAGATATTCATGAGAAAAATCTTATCAAACTAATCAAAGTTGATTCAAATGAACAATATGCTGATTTGTTCACTAAAGCATTTGATGAACAGAGATTTAAATATCTCATTACAGCTATTGGGATGATAAACATTGATTAGTTAATCTCAATTGAAAACCTTTTTAAATGTGTAAAGTCTTATGTCAAAACAATCTAAGCCCGGTTACAAAAGATCTTTTCTTAAATTTATCTAAGTATAAGTTCTTCCGAAGAGAAATTAACCCTCGGAAGATGTCTTGCATATCTTCCGAAGCAAATTTCTCACAGGATAATTTTCTTCTCGGAAGAGTATTAAGTCTCGGAAGAAGCGATTGAGTTCATCTCAGATCTACTTCCGAAGCACTTAAGACACTCCATCTGAAAGCAACATATACTCTCGGAAGTAACCAATTTACCTTCGGAAGTAAATTTGCCTTCGGAAAAACTTTACCTTCGGAAACACTTTATACTCGGAAGAAAGATTTTACTGTGTAACGGATCTTTTGGGCCCCACACTGTAAAAAGTAAAGATTTTGTTAATGATGTCGGATTATTTAAATGGTCTAACCTTACCGCCCATGTCACATCATCCACTGAACCCTCACATCATCTTATCCAAACGACCCTTTTAAACCGCCATTTCACCCATTTAAATACTTCCGGTTAATCACTTACACTCTTTTACCCAATTCCCTGCCCTAAAAGCTTTCTTCTTGTCCAATTTACCTTACTCAGAACTATTCTACTGTTATCTTTCTCAAATGGCCTTAAACCCTCAGCACAACCAGGTCGCACTCCTTGACTCTTCAAGGGATGATGACTTCTCTGATATCATTTCTTTCCTAGCCCAATCTTCATACTACACTGCCTTGACCGTAAAACCCACCATCTACTCCAACCAAATGTTCGAATTTTGGGCAAATGGTCGGATTGAAACCCTAAACGGGGTTCGTGCTATTAGGTCAAGCATTTGTGGCCAAGAGTTGGTCATCACTGAACAGATCATCAGGGAGCATCTCGAGCTCCATGATGAGGGCGCTCCAACGGAATTCCCCAAATCTAAGTTAGATAGTTCTTATCTCCAAATGGGATACGGTGGAGATGTAAGCAGGTCAACGGTCTACAAATTCAACTTGTCCTACAAGTGGAAGTTCCTGCTGCATGTGGTTCTTCACTGTCTATCTAGCAAATCTTGGGGATGGGATCAAATCCCTTATGAACTCGGGTGCTTAGTTCACGGGTTGGTACAAAGCCTCCGCTTCAACTATTCAAGGTTTGTGCTGACTAACCTTATGGGAAATCTGCAAAGGGACACATTCTTTATGTATCCCAGGTTTCTCCAGCACATCATCAACTGTGAGCTGGATCAGGGTAAGCTTGTCTGTGCAGCTGCTCTATCTGCTCCCCAAATGAGGCCGACCATCTTCAAGATCTTGAAGAGAGTGTCTATCAACTACACTGGAAGAGATACTGCACTACTTCCAGGTATGATTGAGCCAATGGCTCCTGGTGACATCCCTGTTCACCCCACAGGTGATGAACCCACACCAGCAACTACCCTCAAAATCCCGAATCTACCTTCTCCACCCATTACTGTTACATACCAGAGACGTACAAAACGAACCCTTGTTCAATCTACTCAGGTTGAACAAGCCCCTCCTCTTCAATCCAAAAAGGCTAGAGTGGAACAAAGGGCTCCCACTCAGCCAGAGGTTCACCCATCCTTCACTATTGACCTCAATATGGGTCTTGAGTCTCCTCAGTCTCAGACCCATGAGCCCAAAACCCCAGCTGATAGCCCTCAGGGTGAGTCTCTATACTCCCCTGAGCAGCCACAAAGGGACAGCTCAATGCCTTTTGACATTGATCAAAGTCCCGGGTCCTTAGGTCTTCACTCCTTTTCTTTCACTGACCTATTGACCGGAGCTGGTGAAGAGATTATGTCTCTTAAAGGCGATGAAGTTGATCCACTACACCCTCTCAAGGATCAACAGAGCCTAGAGAGACCCCTTATCTCTAGCCTACACCAGCAAAGCCCTACTGAGGTGAGTCCCACTGATGTGGAGGGGACTCAACTAGATTCAGCTGCCACTACTGAAGGAGCCTCAATGGATTCTCAGGACAGTGGTAACAACAGCGAGACTGAATCTACGGCAACCATGCACTTTGATGCCTCTGAAAGAGACATCATTGTAAAGTCTCAAACCTTGAATCAAAGGTTAAGACTTTAGAGGAAAGGTCTGCCACTCAGCAACTGGAGATTGAAACTCTCAAGGCAAAACTAGCTGAGAAACAGATTGAGAGATTTGTTAGGCATGTACCAGTTCAGGTCTCCTTGACCTCTTCCTCTAGCTCATTTAGCTCTCAAGATGATGCTACCAAAAAGGGGGAGAGTGTTGAGGGACAAAGCCAAAGACAGGAAACCAAGGTCAAGCTCTTACTTCTTTGAGCTCAAGATATCCAATGCAACAAGCTGCTATCTTCCCTGAGCCTCCTCCAGTTGTCTTTCAAGTGGACCAAAGGATGCTCCAGGATCTAAATAGGTTCTTCAACAAGTTCCTTTTAGAATCCCTCATAGAACAGCCTAGTCCAGATATGTCTGTGATTTACTTTGGAGCTCAAGAGCTTCAGAGGTTGAATGCACCTCCTACCACTATTGAGGAAGTTGGTCAACCTAAGGCACAAGTGGAACCTGAGATTAATTTCGAAGGGGAAACTAGGACTGATGGCCCAGCAACTGAAACAGTTGGGACAGAAGGTGTATTTTCACAGACTTCCGAAGCACAATTCAAAGCCTCGGAAGAACAAGCTCAAACTTCCGAAGCTGAGATTGCTAATGCGGAAGGACTATTTTCTCTTTCTGATGATCTAATAGTCACAGATGCAATTCTGGAACTTGCATCTGAGGTTAATAGGGAGGACTTTCTCAGCCATCCGTTGGCTCTAACATCTGCATTGACTCCAGCTCCTACCTCTACCACCCAACCTGGATCTTCTATCCAAGAACCCCCAAAGTCTAGCACTTCCGAAGACATAAAAGGCAAGAGGAAGATGACTTCGGAAGAGCTTCAGGAAGAAGAAAGGTTGGAGAAGCTCAAAAGGAAAGGTAGACTACCAACTGGGAAACTGTTAGCTGCAAGTACCAAAGCAGCTGCAGCCAACCAGGAGGCAGTCAACTATCGAAAAAGGGTAGAGGTAATAGATAGACTTGTCAGTCTAGGGGCTGCTTCGGAAGATGTACTCCTGCTACCATTAGAGGAGCTGATAGAGCTGGAAAAGGCAACCTTGCTGCAAAAACAGCAAAAAGAAGAGGCTGCAAGGTTGGCCTTAGAAGAGGAAAGGTAGAGAAAGGAAAGGGAAGCTGATCTGCAGCTCAGGAGAGAAAGGATCACTTTCCTTCTCTCCAGAGGATTCTCTCAAGAGGAATTATCTCCACACAACAGTGATACGATCTTATGGCTCTTCAACAAAGAGCAAGATCAAATGGAGAAGGAGAGAAAGAGAGTTCCAAGGGAGAAGCTTGCGGAAAGGAGAAAGAAAGAAGAAGAAGATGGACTGTCTGCCGCCAAGAAGATAGGTGAGAAAGCTTGGATGAAGAGTTATCTCAAAGCTCACGGCTTCTCTGGCAGGCAGGTGGGTCCCATGTCTGAGAAGACTCTCCAACGACATGTCAGTGACATCAAGGCTGACATTCGTGCGGGGAGAAGAAAAGAGATGTATAGAAGGGGACAGGGGATGACCTTCAAAGCAACCTCTCAACCCAAAATCCAAACCCAACCTCAACCTGAACCTATACCCTTTCCCTTCCCAATCAAAACTGAACCCACTTCTGAACCTTTCACCCCTGAATCTACACCATCACACCTACCAACCTCTTCACCTCAACCACCTAAACTACCCATCATCCAACCCAAAACCTTAGCCAGAACCCAAACTCCTAAACCTACCCAACAACCAATCAAACCATCCCCTCAGCCTTCCAAACATCTCTCAATGGAGGAATTCAAGGCGATCAAGACTAAGCTCATCAACTGTACAACTCTGAGTGACATCTCCTGTGAGGAGGATTCAGTCAACTTGACTTATGTTGATGGATCCTCAAGTTCCCTCACAAGAGATGAGTTTCTTGATCTGCCCAGAGGAACTTTGGACCAAGCTGCAAACTCCTTGGCCTCAATTCTAATAAATTGAATGAGAAGAAAAGAAGCTGAGGAGAAAGCTGGTGACTCTGCTGGATACAAAGAAAGGAGACAGGGTACCAAGACAATCTCTTGTACCCAGAAAGAAGATAATCCAGTGGAGGTTCGAAGACTCTTCTCACAACTTTGTTGTTGAGAGAGAGAATGGAGAGCTCAACAGGCTGAGTGCCTCATCTCTGCTACACTTAAGCAGATTTGATATTGCTGAGTAGCAGAGAAACCATTCTCCAACCCTTCAAACTCCGATGTAGCTGCCCACATTAGAAATCATCTAGGCAGCCTTCATATGGCCGAGCTTACTGCTAGAAGCAAGGTCGAAGAGGAGTTGAAACTGAGAGAGGAGGAGGAAAGGAAAGGATCAGCAACCAAAGGCAAAGCCTTTCTTCAAATGGTTGAAGGTCCTGAACTTGAGCCCATAGTTAGATGGGATTATGACTATAACTCCCGTCAACTAACTCTCTTCAGGGGGTTACAACAAAGGGTACATGTCATTCAAAGTGATAGACTGGATCTCCTATCCACGAATGACTTGTACAAGCTTCTCAACACTACTTCCGGGAAGAACAGAGAGACAGACAAATATCTTTTGTCCCTGGTGCTGAAAGCTTTGAGAAGCAGAAATAAGTGAAGTTTTGGTAGCATCAGCCTAGGGGGAGTTTGTTGGATCTAGGGAGGCTGTTGCAACCAAAACTAAGTCACTTAGAAGATTTTGAGTACAACATTCAAAGGACTTCCGAAGCTAAGTATGGAACTTCTGAAGAAAGAAGGAGCTCTTCCGAAGTCTAAGTGTAAAATACACATCCGAAGGAAAACTCCAACTTCCGAAGACAAAGAAGCTACTTCCGAAGATCAAGACTTAGAGACAAAGATCTGAAGTCAACTTTCGAAGTATAAAGAAGTCCTCAAAGCCTCGGAAGCATAGAAGCATCTTCCGAAGTATAAGTGGCTTCGGAAGAACCTGTTCTTCCGAAGCCAGTTAACCTTTGGAAGACACTTCTATTATCCAGTAGACATAAGTATGGTCTGTCTGACACTCCGCTGCAAATCTCTGAGATACTGCATGGCGTTTTCTCAAAAGCCATGTAGTTGACCATACTTTAATCTACTGTTTACCTATTTATGTTAAGTACAGTTGCCATCTTTAGTTGGTGACAAAAGGTAAGTCATGGACATGTCATGACTACCATATCTTAGATAATACTTTATCTAAGATACCTTAACTATAGCATTGTAGTATATGCTTTAGTCGTAGGTTTCCAGCTGGTATCAAGTATAACCGGATGTAGGATCTAGTATATATAGTTTCTCATTGTAACTCTTGTTTCATGCTTGTAAGTGTCTTGTAATCTTGAGTTGAGAAGTAATATATACAAGTACCTTGAAAATATATTCCTGCTTGTTCCTTTGATTACTTATTATATTATTATCAACTCTTGTTAAAGGCATTGCTTCATCTTATTTGAGTGTTACTATAAGCGAGCTTGAGAGAATCACAAGTGTTTAAGTGACAAAACCCGATCCTGCAGTTATTCGCAATGGCGTGTTCATCTGTTATGGATGAACATCTCTTGTCGATAGTTCATTAGCTGTGGACTTGTCATTCGTCGTGTATGATTTGTTCATCCACTGTAGACACCGTGGACAGGAGAGATTCATGGTTTATAAGGAATGTCTGGCCTCTAACATCATCAACGCGTTTTAAGCGTATTGGTTGTGCATGAGAGGAGAACTCCACAGTTAAGCATGCTCTGGTGAGAGCAATCCAGTGATGGGTGACCTCCCTGGGAAGTTTTCACCCGGGCAACCAAAAGCAAAGCTGTAAGCTCTTCGTGGCAAAGTAGACAATATTGGTGGTATGAGAGGCCGAGTGTTACATATTGGTATCAGAGCCACTCCTGTGTCATTTGGGATGGTGGGGCAAACCTCATCAATGATGGTGAGTCCCCGGGGGTGTTCAGAGTGACAACTTAGGCCAATCTCACATCCATAGATGGGATGGTGGGCAAACCTCATCGAGACGATGAGTCCAAAAGGGGGTGTTTTTAACACCCTAGGAGAATCCCACATCGGCCGTGGACAAAAAAGATTGTTGGTTCATAAGTAATGTTTGGTCTCTAATATCATCAATGCGTTTTGGGTTATTGGCTGTTGATGAGAGGGGAACTCCACAGTTAAGCGTGCTCAGATGAGAGCAATCCAGGGATGGGTGACCTCCCTGGGAAGTTTTCACCCGGGCAACCAAAAACAAATCTGTGAGCTCTTCGTAGGCAAAGTGAACAATATTGGTGGTTTGAGAGGCCGGGTGTTACATGATGTATGATTGACTTGGTAGTTGTTCGCTATGGAGTGTTCATCTGTTGTGGATGAACATCTGTTGTGGATAGTTCATCAGCTGTGGACTTGTCATTCGTTATGTATGTTTTGTTCATCCACTATAGACACCTAGAGCTTTTCTTCATCCGTTGCTGACTATTGTTCATCCGCTGTGGAAGTTATTCATCCGCCGTTGACACTTGTGCCAAAAATCCTTTTTCTTTACAAACCTAAAAAAGAAATTTACACAATGATTAGTGTCTGTTATGAATGTTAATGATACTAATGTGTTAGTTAATGATTGTTTGCATGTTAGAACCCGTTATGTTTGGTTATGGCAAGCATTATCCTTTTTAAATGCACTTGTTGAGTCCAACACTTACAAAGGTGGGTCCTTAATGTGCAAGTTAGTTGAGAAGCATGCTAGACGTGCTAAACCATGTACACAAAGACCTGTGGAAGTGATGGACATATCATCCAGCTCACATGTGCAAGTGGTGATGCGACCAAAAAGTGGGAGAAAGTCACCACAACCATAGATCTTGAGAGTACTACCCAGAATATGGACATTGAGGACTCACCACCCTTACTAGCTATTGTCCAGACTCAACAACCTCCTCAGGCCCACATCAATGTGAATATCATTTTTCAAAGTCTATTTGAGGAGGGTGTACCAAGGGCCATGTCCCCACCATCCCATCTTGCTAACAATCCAATAGTAGGATGGAGGTATGACAATGATCGAAGATCCCTGGTGCTTTCTAGATATAATGGTCAACAAGAAGTTTTCAATTTCCATACCCTGAGATTCTAAGATAGATTTCCTTTGGTTGACCTGCCATTTGCCAACCCAAGCCAAAATAGTTGAGCTGTTCGGTTAGCTGACAGGATTCAGTAGAGAGTGTTTGAGGAATTCAAGATAAGAACCAGTTTATATAGAAAGAGGCTGGCAGAGAAAACGGTTGGTGAACTAGATATCAAGGCAGACCCAAAGATTAGCTTTGTAGGGGAAATTTTAATTGAAGGTCCAACTATAGAACCACTAAACCTTGAGACTACAACTCCTAAAGCCCCCATTACCCTCAGTGAGACACTAGTTGGTGAAGGTGTCTCACAACCTCTTCCTGACTAGAGCTCACGTGGAGAAACAAATCAAGAAGGCCAAAGCTCTCTACTCCTTGAGTCACAAAGGCCAATGGTTGACAAAGGAAAGAAGGTGTTAACCTCAGAGGGGATTAAGTTGGAGAACAGGGAGAGGAAGAGGAAGGCAAGGGAAGGGAAGAAAGGATGAGAGAGTCCCCTAACTTCATCCACGTTGCAATCAGGGCTACCACTAATCCAAACACTTAGGAATATGTGTTAAGGGTAGGCAGTTTGAACTATTTGGGGTCTAGGAACTACAACATAGATGAACTGATCTCTCTTTCCTTGGAAGAATTGAATAAACTAGCTAACGTTAAAGTGTCAAAAGAGAGGAAGGAGGCTGAGGATGCTGAATTACTCTTCAAGATCAAAGAAGATAGGAAAAGAAGAAACTTTCCATTTCAAGAAATGCCTGAAGTAGAGTCTGTGGCTATTGAGGAAGAAACTATAATAGGTAGGCAACAAGATAGACAAAACATGATAACCTAGTTGAGTGCCAAAGGTCTCTATCAGGCTTCAACTTTACTCGCTCTATCTTATGAGTACATTGACTTTGAATATCTTAAGCAGCTTGAACAATAATTCTTGAAAGAAAAAAAAGTCGCTAAGAGAAAGATGAGGGAGGAAGCTGCAAAGTCAACAACCACCATCAGAGCTAACAAGAAGAAGTATAAGGACAAACAAAAGATGAAGAGCTTCTTGAAGCTGATGGGTTCTCTAGAAGGAGGCTTGGTCAAATCTCTCTATCCATAATGGATGAGCATATTAGGGTGATTAAGTAAAAGATCAAGAGGGTTGAGCTTCTAAACTTGCATTCTCCACCAAGTCAAGTTGCACTTGAAGTTGCGGTCAAGGTTGAATCCTAAGAGAAAACACAACCAAAACCTAGTGCTAATCCACAACAACCTTCATCTTCTAATGCACATCATGGTCTTGAACATTCTTCTTAACCTGTGAAGGGGAAGGACCAAACTAAAAAGGATTAAGAAGGAAGAACTGGTAATCAAGACCAACCTCCTCACTAAGTGTCAAATCTTTCGAAGCCAAATCTTCCATAGCCATAGATGAAGTCTTCCAAATCTTCAAGAAAAATACTTCTAAAGCTTGAAGACTGCATTCTTTCAAATATACAGAAGACATGCTTTCTCGGACATTACTTTTGACAAAAGCTGAACCACTTTAAGCTGCCATCTTTGAAGACTCATCAACTTATACAAGTTGGTGATTATCGCTGTACTTTTTTCAATTGTAGATTATTGTGTATGTGTCTATAACATTCCACTCTTGTAATTTATCCTTTTTGTAATATATATTAACATGTGAGCTATGGCATCTCATAGTCACTAGTCAAAAAACAATCTGCCTTTTGACTTTACATTGATCTTGTTGTGTAGATTAGTGTTTCCAGCTGGCCTTCAAAGTATGGTCGACTATAGGATGTAGTATAAAGTGTCTGAGTGACCATTCCTTGAAAACCAATACTTATTTGTTCTTGTGATCTTACTTTGTTCCTTGTTTCATTTGTCTGGTGCCCTATTTTATGTATTAAGTGTTGCATTCTCCACTTTGTGAAACTATTGCATAACCTATAACTAGTCCTGCAACATCCAAGTTCAATCTTTTTTATATAGATTCATGTTTAATCTCTTAATTAACATTCATTAAGTATTTTAATGTAATGGTTTTCATAAAGTTTACATAATGACCATCAACCTACAGATTATAACCAACACAAATACGAACACAAACTGAAATCAAATAACTAGGGTTTGCCGATTCGTGATGATCCAACTTCGTATAGCACAATAATTCATAATCCAACACATAATAAAAGAATAAGTAATAATTATTGGAAGATTTATTTTCAAAGATAAAGAACATCATGAAACAAGAAAAACTGAATGTCAATTCATCAAAACCAAACAAGTAAATTTATTAGAATGCTTAGATGACTAAATCTTGATAATAATTAAGTCTTTGATCACTTGAATAAGAGAAAAAATGAAAGACGATGATGATGTTGTTGGTTGATGATTATGGATTAGAGAAGGAGGCTAGGGTCAAACATAGAGAGTAGAATAAAAGAAACAATGGGAGTCCCCCTTTTTAAAAAGTATCAGCTATAAATACACATAGGGGCTTGAACCCTTGGCCCATGGTGCAAAGTTGCAGGACCGGTGAAGGGTATGCACTTACAACACAACAACACAATGAGGAGAGTTGCTTAGAACACTTAACAGATCAAATAGGGAACTGGTTAACTTTAGTGTAAGATGCTAAGAACACAAGTAAATATGAGACATAACAAGATGGAAAACAACACAAGTAATTAGTTTTCGAGAATGCTATATATTGCTTCTCAAGTTCTATTACAAATGTTACAAAGCATACTATTAAAGTTACAAGTACTTGAGATACATATACTACATCCTACAGCCAACCATCTTTAAAAGCCAGCTGGATACAATTGACTAGACAACTACAAAATCAAATGTAGAGTCAAAAGACATATTTGCCTTTTGACTAGTGACTATGACATGCCATAGCTCACATCCTAATATATTACAAAAAGGATAAAAGTACATAAAGTAGAAAGCATGGACTCAAGACCTCAATGTACAGTTACCAAAAGCATGAACCTTTCACCAACTCATGTAAGTTGGTGACTTTACAGAGTTGCAGCGGAAAGGTGGTCCAGCTTTATGGTAAAGTACATCAGATAAAAGCATGTCTCTAAAAGTCTTCGGAAGAAATCTGTTGGACCAAAAGAACCAATGAGCCAGATCAGAAAAACCTTTAAGTCCCACAGACATCACAACAACTGAAGAGATTTACATCTGCTGAAGACAAAAGTCTGAAGACAAAGTCTGAAGATAAAAGCATGAAGATAAAAGTCTGAAGAAAATAGCTGAAGACAAAGTCTGAAGATAAAAGTCTGAAGACCAAGTTCTCAGAAGTTGTCTCAAACAGCTGAAGTGTTTCCTTTCAGTAGTTGTAATGTTTTACTTTTCAGTAGTTTCCTTCCAGTAGTTTTATTATTGTAAAACTTCTGAAGTTCTTACTCTTCAGATGTTATAGTTTGAGTAGTTGTAACTCTAGTTTATACTTAGCTTTTTTGTGAAGGTGTCCTCAGTTGTTGTGGACATCTTTAGTAGATTAGTTATTTTCAGTAGTTTGTTAAATCAGTTAGATGTCACTATCAAATGACATCAGCTGACGTCACATTCCTTTATAAAAGGAATGTTGACCTAGTTGTTTTGTAACCGAAGCATTTGCGTGAATGAAAATCTTCCATTAACAGAAAATTTCTCTCTCTATAATCGTCATAGTGTGATTGCATATTCATACTTATCTTGCTTAAATTTGATCTAATTTTTGTTATATTCCGCTGCAAATTCCAATCTAATTGATCAAACTAGATCCGATCCTATCAAATGGTATCAGAGCAGGTTAATCATTGATCAATTTAACAATTGATCATTGAAACTACTCATTTGATATCTAAGTTTGATCGAATTAGCAAATTTGCAAGAATTGGTTATAAAGTTTGATTTTCTGTCGCTTCTGGTCAATTAATTTGAGATTCAAATTGTGTTATTGAGTTTTTGAGCTAGATTTATTATAATCTCATTGAATTTGGATTGAATTGGTGAAAATGACTACATCAATCGATGATCCTCACAATATTGGCTCCTCAACAAAGCCTCCGATGCTTGTTAGGGGTGAGTATAACATATGGCAACGCCGAATGCTCCATCACCTGTCTGTTAACAGTTCAGGTTGTTGGAAGTCAGTGGTTCATGGACCATATAAGCCTATGGTGAGTAATCCTGAAACCAATGAGATGGTTCCGAAGAAGAAGGAACAATATTCTGATGAGGATTTAAAACTGTTTGAAATTGATGCTAAAGCCCATGGAATTCTGGCCATGGCACTGCCTAATGAAATCTACTCTGGGATTATGCATCATGAAACTGCTCATGATCTCTGGGTTGCTCTGAAAGAACAATTTGGAGGAACTGATGAGGTCTTAGCAAACAATAGAGAAATCCTTGCCCAGCAATATGAGACATTCTCTCATAGGAAGGGTGGTGAGACATTGACTCAACAGTTTGAGCGATTTTCTTGTTTGATATCTGAGCTAAAAATGGTTCAACATGAATATACAAACAGTCAGATGAACAACAGATTCCTCAGATCCCTGCCTGAGAGATGGGACACATATATAATTGTCCTACGCTCCAGTGCAAATCTGGATACTCTATCTCTTACCCAACTTCATGGGAAAGTCTTAACATTTGAGAGAGAGATAGAACAAAAAAGGAAACTGGCTTCATCTGGAAAGCTCACCGATGACTTTGTACCAGGAAACACTGCTCTGGTTGGTCATGAGTCAGAATATGCTACATCAGAAAGTTCCTATGATGAGCATATAGATTTCTCTTCAAACAGTGGAAATCATGCTTTTGTTGGAGTTGATGGTAACTCAGGGTTTAGTGTTGATAATTTGTGCTTTTTGATGGATGATTTGAAAGGAATTGCTGATGATGATCTGGAAGAGATGGATATTTTGAGCCAAATGGCTTTAATCAATATCAGATCTCAAAAGTTTTACAAAAGGACAGGTAGAAAATCCCATGGTCTCTCTGGCAAAACCAAAGTTGGTTTTGATAAGAGCAAGTTGAGATGTCACAAGTGCCTTAGACTTGGACACTTTGCTAGAGAGTGTAGATCATCTGGATCTAACTCATCTGCACCCTTTGTGACTTTTCCAAGCAATAGCTCACAAATAAAAGGGCAACATTCTACCAGTTCTGATCATCGCTCACAAATTCAATCATCACCTGCATTTTTTGTTCCTCAAGGTTAAATGCCATATCCTTATCCATGTTTTTACATGCCTCAGTCTAGTCAGTTTCTTGTACCCATGGCTCAACAACCACATGCTCTACCTGATCCTCAACCATCTCAAACAAATCAACAATCTCAATCTCAATCACATCAGAGCTTTTTCACCCTTGAGGTTGTTGACTGGAGCAGCTTACCAGATGATGTCTCTGGTTATTCTGAACAATTATTTGCTGGTGCTGGTCAATATGGTGGTGAAAACCCTTTTGGAAATCTTGCTCTAATGGCCCTGGAGTCTACTGATGTAAATACTTCATCATCACAGGTACCACAGGTATCTTCTGAGGCTAAGGCCAAGTTATTTCTGATTCATGCCATAGCTGCTTTTGTTTCAATTAGGGCAGCCAATCTGTAGCCCTCAATTAATCAAAACCTTGACCTAGAGAAAGGAATTTCATAAAAGAAAAGCTGAGTTTGAGTCTGTTTTAAAAGAAAAGGATGAGGAGATTTACAAACTGAAATGTCAAATCACTGATGAAAAAGCAAAGGTAGAGGTCATTTTGGAAAATCACAAGAATCTCAAAGAAACTCTTGCAGCTACTCAAGTTAATTGTGAACGTTGGGTAACATCATGCAAGGGATTTGAAATGCTTCTCAGTAAACAAACAGCTTCAAATGTGAAGTTTGGGATTGGGTATAATCATACCATACATCCTACAGATTTTACTCCCAAGCTAGAAGTAAAATCTGAAGGTGATTGTAATTCCCAAACCACATCATCATGTGTCTCATCCTCAAGTGATAATTCAAAATCAGAGGATGAAGTCAGTGTTATTACCTCAGCTAATCAAATTGCTGATGGTCTCACTGCTTCTAAACACATGATAAAAAAAACTGAGCAATTCAGGTGTTGTCCCACAAAGTACTGAAGGGCAAAACACAACATCTGAAGAGCATTTCAAATCAAAGGAAAACAACCACTGTTTGACAACAGCTGAAAAGTCTATAAGGAAATTCAAAAGTACTGATAGAAAACTTCTGAAGAACAAATCTTCAGTTGTTGCAAATCCTTCAGTAATTCCTAAAAGTACTGAAAAGAAGAAAGTACTGAAGAACAAATCTTCAGTAGTTTCATCATCTTCAGTAGTTGATCAACAAAAGATGAAAAGAAAGCCATGTGAAATATGTGGTTTGTTTAATCATCTCACTGATGAATGCTGGTATAACAAGGGTTTAAAATTCAACAAAGAGAAAATCATTAAGAAGAAAATGAATAAAATGAAAGATGAATTTCAAACCAAGTTTGTACCACAAACATCTCAATCTGATAAACCAAAGTTTTTCCAAAAAGTTAAAAAGAAGGAAGGAGTTTATCACAAAACAGCTGAATGTGTCACAAGAACAAAAAGTTAAAAAGACTAAGTCTGTGTCTTTTAAAAGGGAGGATGTGGTGAATCACAAGAACAAATCACCAACAAGTACTAATGTGTCAACTGAGTTGAAAGCTTTGACAACCAATCAGACACAACTTGTTATGATGGTTCAACATCTGTTGGGGAGAGTTAACAAATTAGATGTTTCTGTGATTAAACCACTGAAAAGGAAAAATAAGCCAAAATCAAAGGAATCGTTTTCAGCACTATCTACACCTTCAAAGGTTGTCAATCATGCAAAATCAGTTAGTTTAAAATCTGTTGATGAAAACAGACCCAAAACCAAAATGGTTTGGGTCTCAAAGGCTAACTAGTTTTTGTGGAAAATGCAGGGTTCTTCAGCATGCCAAAGAAGCATCTGGTATGTAGACAGTGGAGGATCTATGCATATGACAGGGAGCAGCTCTCAAGGGAAGAAGGGATTTGTTTCTTTTGGAAATGATGCTAAGGGTTACATCATAGGAAAAGGGTTTGTATCAAATGGTGAAATAAGGTTTGATGATGTTAACCATGTGGAGAACCTCAAGTATAATCTGTTGAGTGTCAGTCAAATGTGTGATAAAGGGCATGTTGCACTTTTCACAAGTCAGAACTGCCGGATTCTGTCTTCCAAAGTTTTGAACAAGATTGACAAGATATTGGATTAATATACTCTCCTGAAGGCCAACAGGATTGGAAGAGTATATGCCTTAGATTTATCAAAGAAAATTGATCTTAAAGGCCATCCATGTCTGTTCTCTAAAGCCTCTCCTCAAGAATCTGAACTATGGCATCGAAGGCTTGGTCATGTGAATCTTAAAAACATGAATCAGCTTATTCATCATGGTTTAGTGAGAGGTTTGCCATTGAAGGAGTTCAAATGTGATGACAACTGTCCAACTTGCTTAAAAGGAAAGCAACACAAAGTTTCATTCCCTCCAATAGAAGAACCCAAGTCCACTGCCTGCTTGCAATTACTACATATGGATATCTTTAGTCCTGTTAGAGTAATGAGTATGGCAAAGAAAAAATACTGTCTGGTAATTGTGGATGATTACTCCAGATATGTATGGACTTTCTTCTTACATTCCAAAGATGAGGCTGCTCAAATCATCATTTATTTTGTGTTGTATGTGGAAAAGCAGCATTCACTTCCAGTCAAATGTGTGATAAGTGATAATGGCACAGAATTTAGGAATCACACTCTTGATGAATTCTATTTGTCTAAGGGAATCAAGAGACAATATGGCATTCAAAGAACTCCTGAGCAAAATGGAGTGGTTGAGAGAAAGAATAGGACCCTTATTGAAACCGCAAGGACAATGTTGGCTGACTCAGGTTTGCCACTAACCTTTTGGGCTGAAGCTGTCAACACAGCTTGCTATGTACAGAATAGGGTGTTAGTGAATCAGAGGTTGATGAAGACTCCTTATGAGTTATTACATCATTTGGCCCCTCTAATTTCATTCTTTAGAGCATTTGGGTGTCCCTGTTATATTCTTAACACAAAGAATCCACTTCAGAAGTTTGAATCAAAGGTGGATGCAGGGTACTTTGTTGGGTATTCATCTACTTGCAAGGCATACAGAGTTTTTAATTGCAGAACAAAGATTGTTGAAGAAACTTTGCATGTCAAGTTTAATGAATCTCCAAAAGACAAAATTCCTCAAAACCCTGTGGAGTTGTTTGATTTGGACATACTGCAATATGTTCCATATCAGTCTCCATCTGTTATTGTTTCTGAGGATCCATCATCTCCATCTGCTGGTATAAATGCAAGTTGTAGTGATCAACTGCCTGTGTCAACTAGACTTGATGTTCCTGTAGTTTCAGCAGTTCCATCCACAACAAATGCTGATGAAATCTCTGAATCCTCTACTTCATTTGAACTGCCATCTCATTCTAGGTTTCAAGAGTCTGAATCAACATCTGTTGCTGCTGAATCTCCTACAAACACTTGCACAGATATTATTGAGTATCAAGAACTGAAGAATCATCCCATGTCCCAGATCATTGGTGACATCAATGCTGGTGTTTCAACAAGAAGTCAATTGTCCAATTTCTGTCTCTATGCTCTCTTCATCAGTCAGCAAGAGCCAAAGAACTATCATGCAGCATTAAGAGACAATGGATGGGTTGAAGCCATGCAGCTTGAGCTTCTTCAGTTTCAAAAGCAGCAAGTGTGGGAACTGGTTCCTCTACCCCCAGGTAAGTGTGTAATAGGCACTAAATGGGTGTTTAGGAATCAAACTGATGAAAAAGGCCAAATTGTCAAGAACAAGGCCAGACTGGTTGTACAGGGGTTTTCACAAGAAGAAGGCATTGATTATGATGAAACCTTTGCCCCTGCAGCCAGACTGGAGGCAATCAGATTGTTCTTAGCTTATGCTGCTTTCCATAACCTTAAAGTTTTTCAAATGGATATCAAAAGTGCATTTTTATATGGTAAAATAAATGAAGAGGTTTTTGTGTGTCAACCACCAGGTTTTGAAGATCATAAACATCCAGATTGGGTGTATAAGCTTGATAAGGCTCTTTATGGGTTAAAACAAGCTCCCAGAGCCTGGTATGAAACACTATCTAACTTTTTTCTTCAAACTAATTTCACTAGAGGCTCCATAGATAAAACTTTGTTCATTAAGAAGGTAGGCATGCATAAGCTCCTTGTTTAAATTTATGTAGATGATATTATTTTTGCATCCTCTGATCCACAGTTGTGTGATGCCTTTACTAAATTGATGCAACAAAAGTTTGAAATGAGTGCCATGGGAGAATTACAGTTCTTTCTAGGTTTGCAAATCAAACAAATGGCTGATGGAACTTTTATTCATCAGTCAAAATACACAAAGGATTTGTTGACCAAGTTTGATTTACAAAACTGTAAGCCCTGTTCTACTCCCATGTGCAGCAACACACAACTGGATGCTGATCAGAAAGGTAAAGCAGTTGATGAAACTCTTTACAGATGTATGATTGGTTACTTGATGTACCTTACAGCTTCTAGACCAGACATTATGTTTGCAACTTGTGTCTGTGCTAGATTTCAGGCTGCACCTAAAGAATCCCATAGTCAAAAGGATCTTTAGATATTTGCAAGGAACTCAATCCCTAGGACTTTGGTATTCCACTGGGCACTCTTGCAAATTAGTTGCTTTCTCTGATAGTGACTATGCAGGGTGTAAGTTAACCAGAAAATCAACTTCTGGTGGATGCCAATTTCTAGGCAACTGTTTAGTTTCTTGGCAAAGTAAGAAACAAACTTCAGTTGCTACATCCACGGCTGAAGCAGAGTACATTGCTGCTGCAAGCTGTACATCTGAGGTACTCTGGCTTCAATATCAATTATTGGATTATGACATTACAGAGACTAAGACTCCTTTACTGATGGATAGTGCTTCAGCTCTTTGTATTGTTAAGAATCCTGTCCAGCATTCTAGGACCAAACATATTGAGATCAGACATTATTTTATCAGGGATTATTATGAAAAAGGTCTGATTGATCCAAAGTTTGTGCCTAGTGCTGATGAGCTTGCAGATATATTTACTAAGCCGTTAGACAGTGCAACTTTCCAAAATCTTGTGCTCAGGCTTGGTATGCTGCAACTAGAATGATTTGACAACTACTGATGCTCTTAGTTAATAAGTACTGATGAGCATTAGTATAAAGCTGTCAAAAATAAGTGCTGATAAGTTATTTTATCTTCAGCAGTTTTTATAACTACTGAAAACTAAATTATTTAAAAGTACTGAAGTACTTAATTTGTTGAAAAATACTGATGTAGTTTTAAACTATTGAGTTTTTTCTAATAGATACTACTGATGACTAATAATGAAAAACATCTGAAAATCAGATGATCTGATGAGTAAGTGTTAAGGTCATTGAAACAACTGAAATTTGTGAAGTGACGACAACAACTACTGGTTCATTTCAAAACAACTGAAGCCAAAACCAAGTCTTCAGTAGTTTACAACTACTGATGACTAACAAGTCTTTAGTTGTTTACAACATCTGAAAGTTAAACCCATGTCTTCAGTTGTTTTCTAATAACTGCTGACTCACACCAAAACTTTCAGTTGTTTTCTTTCAGCCGTTTCATAACCTATAAATACCTAACCCTAACTTCAAACTTTTCATAACTCACCTTCCAAACGTTCATCTTCCATTAATGGCGACCATGCAAATCAAACCTCGACACAACTGCGTCTCTTACCTTACCAAATCAGCCTTTTGGACCAAGTTTGATGCTGCCATTAATCTGATGGTTGATTCCCAATATCACACAGCTTTCCTCTTGAATCCTACCATCTATCCCGATACCCTTCGCCAATTCTGGACAAACTTCACTGTTCATACTGCTAAGAATGATGACTCGATCACTCTCCAATCGTTTGTCAATAAAAAGAAGGTGGTCATCACTTCTGAGATTATTCGCCAAACCCTAGACTTGAATGATGCCACCTATGTCACCAGATACCCCAAAGGCACCATTGATTTATCATTTGTTAACCATGGATATGAGAGTGACCTAAGTGCTACTACCATTATGAAGAAGCACTTCCATGATGCTGAGCGTCTCATTTTCCATATGATCAATGTCTGTCTTGCCCGCAAAACATCTTTATGGGATCAAATGTCATCCAGATGGCAACAGGTATTGTATTCTATCCTTGAACGCCAAAGCTTAAATTTTTCTGAAATACTATTTTTGGAATTAAAGGATCTGGCAATGAAACCTGTGGCTAATAGATGGATATTAAATCCAAGGTTTCTTATGGCCATAATTATTAATCAATTAAAATCTGATGGCCTTGTTGGCCTTGGAGTCCCTGCTATGGTCGTTTTACCAGAAGTATACTCCAGGCACAACTCAAATCCACAACTCAAAGAGGCTGCCAAACTGCTAAAACCCAAGCAGAGGGAACCCACAGCCTCCACCTCCAGATCTAAAGTCCCCTCCAAACCAAAATCCAAGAAAACCAAAAAGGCTACTCAGGGAGTTGAGTCCCCTGATGATGCCCCTGCAGCACAAACGCAGGATGAAACTACTAGCCTTAATCCCCTTGTAGTTTCAAAGACTCTACCAGCTGAAACCGCTCAGGTATCCTCTCAACAGGATCCTAATGCAACCAACATTGGGGAAACCACATTACTGGAATCTCTCTCACTTGAGAAGATTGCCATTGAAGAGCACCATTCACCCCAGGTGCATCCTTTTCACCTTTATCTCCCACTGAAACCACCCCTACAAGCCCAACTGCAGTCATTGCACAAGTGCTGACTCAACTACATTCCTCTACCCCTCCCCAGAAACCTATTAACTCTGTGAAAACCTCAACAACTGAGGGAGAGGATTATAATGTAGTTGACAACCCACAGCATAGGGATTACAAAGTTCAATCTCCTAGTGTAGAGGAGGATATTAGAACATCTGGTGAGGCTACCTCTTCCCCTGTTTCACCACATGAACAGGATGAAGCTGGTATCATCTCTAAGACCTCACCAGAGGCAACTGTCAATGAAGGACTTAATCCTGAGGCAGGAAGTCCCCAGTTCCAAGACAAAGGGGCACATGTGAATACTGATCTACACTCAGCACATGTTCATCCTGATTTACTTAGGAGGTCAGCTGATTCAGCTAAGACTGATGATGACCTGGGCTTTTTCTTTGAAGTTCTAGCCCAAAACACTATTCTTGAGGCTGAGGTATGCAGACTACAAGAACTGCTTGCCAAAATGTCTCAAGAGTCAAGTCCATCTGCCCCAATTCACCCACAGATGGCAGCTTCTTTTGAAGATCTCCCAAACACTGAGCCACTCTCAACAAATCAGCCAACAGCCTCTGTTTCAGGCACCATTTCTCAGGGACAGAACCCCTCTGAGCAAATGGTTGCTGCATTTAAATCTTCCTTACCTCTCATCACTCCAATCATCACTACTATTGTCCATCAAACCATTGATGAGAGGATTTCCTCAAATCTTCAAACCCTTGTTGATGATGCTGTTTCCAAGAAACTTTCTGACATTCAAACCCCTGAACCCAATGCAACCAAAACGGGGAAGTCTAAGTCAGTGAGAGAAGATAAAAGAAAGAGAGTTGAAGAGGAAGAAGCCAAAGAGAAGAAAGGAAAAGAGATAATCATCTACAAGAGAAAGAAAAGTGCAGAACACACTGAGGATGAGAAGAAGTTGGAGGAAATGATCAAAGAAGCTGATGAGCAACACAACAGATCTATGGATAAAATCATTGATCAGCTCTTCAGACAAGGCTTTGACACTGCCAAACTTGATTCTGAGATCAGACGGCTAGAGATTCAAGAGATTGAAAATAGATGGGCCAGCTGCAATGAGAAAGAAAGGGAAAGGTTGGAAGCTATGATCAGATTCTTGTCAAAACACTTGGGTAGACCGATCATTGAAGTAAAGTCATGGTCTAGAGACAGTATTTTGGAGATAACCACCAAAATCTGTTCTTCTGAGACCTTCAACAAAGGATTGATCATAGAAGCTCTGGATGAAGCTGGTGCTGGGAAAAGGTCTGACATGGCAAAGTTATCCAAAGCCACCCTCACAACCAAAATGATAGAGCAGCCGTTACAATCTCCCTTACCAAAACAACCCTCAAAATCAACCTCACAAACCCGAAAACAATCAATCTCACAACCCTCAAAACAACCAACCTCACATCCCTCAAAACCAACTCCTTTACCTAAGAAACCCACTCAATCAACCACCAGTGATGCACCTAAGAGAATGAGAAGCGTGTTGAGGATGGAAGAAGAAGAAGAAGATGATGAGGAGGATAGTCTGCCAATCTCTGCTGTGATTAAAATGAAGAAACCCAAGCCTAGGAGTCAACCAACAACAATTACTCCTGATACACAAAGGCAAATGGTTAAAGTGAAGATTGAAGAAGAAGAACAGCAGAAACAACAAGATGAGCAGCTGTTAAAGATGGTTGATAAGGAGTTTCCTAAATCTTCATCCATACAAGCTATGAAGAAACATGCTCAGAGGTTGTATGCTCTCAGATTTACTTTTCAGTATCAAAAAGAGAGAGTAAGGATTTGGCTTGACCCCAGAGTTAGTGACAGAATTCATAAGAAAAATATTCCAAGTAGATACAATGGCCAAGTGAGAAAGACTGTGGATGCTGTGATAATGCTGGCCATTGTAGTGTCACCCTGGGAAATCCTTGATGATTTCAAGCGAGCTTACAAGACTAAGATGACTCCACAAACCTTGTTGGAAAACAAAATGGTGAAGAAGGGGTTATTTTACAAGAAGCTTGAAGAAATCAGATGAAATGAGCTCCAGTTGTTACTTGAAGGTACTCATCCTGATGAGTTTGCATACAGAGAAATAACAACTGTGGAGCTGAAGAATGGAAAGATTGTTAGATATTTGTCTGAGTATTATGGGCCTGAGTTCTTCTTTGAGAGTGAAGCTGAAGAACTCACAATAGAAGATAAAGTTGTTCTTCTTGAGGCCTATGTGTCCATTGGGAAGTAGGTTTAATGATTGGGGTAACAGCTCTGTGTCCAAATTCCCCAAGACAGAGTTCCCATTCATCTTTTGCCAATCAAACTTTTGAAACCTCTTCCTGGCCTGAGCTTGACTTGGTGATTTCTGAGTTGATCCAGAAAATATGTCTGCCAATAATTGGGACTTCAATAAGCTTAAAGGTTTTGGCTGCATTGGTTCAGGGGGAGTTTGTTGGACCAAAAGAACCAATGAGCCAGATCAGAAAAACCTTTAAGTCCCACAGACATCACAACAACTGAAGAGATTTACATCTGCTGAAGACAAAGTCTGAAGACAAAAGTCTGAAGACAAAGTCTGAAGATAAAAGTATGAAGATAAAAGTCTGAAGACAATAGCTGAAGACAAAGTCTGAAGATAAAAGTCCGAAGACCAAGTTCTCAGAAGTTGTCTCAAACAGCTGAAGTGCTTCCTTTCAGTAGTTGTAATGTTTTACTTTTCAGTAGTTTCCTTTCAGTAGTTTTATTATTGTAAAACGTCTGAAGTTCTTACTCTTCAGATGTTATACTTTTAGTAGTTGTAACTCTAGTTTATACTTAGCTTTTTTGTGAAGGTGTCCTCAGTTGTTGTGGACATCTTCAGTAGATTAGTTATTTTCAGTAGTTTGTTAAATCAGTTAGATGTCACTATCAAATGACATCAGCTGACGTCACATTCCTTTATAAAAGGAATGTTGACCTAGTTGTTTTGTAACCGAAGCATTTGCGTGAATGAAAATCTTCCATTAACAGAAAATTTCTCTCTCTATAATCGTCATAGTGTGATTGCATATTCATACTTATCTTCCTTAAATTTGATCTAATTTCTGTTATATTCCGCTGCAAATTCCAATCTAATTGATTAAACTAGATCCGATCCTATCAAAATCAGTCTTCACTTTTTGGCTTCGGAAGACTTTGTCTATGAAGCTTTCGAAGACTTCACTTTTGGCTTCGAAAGATGTTGGTCATGGCTTCGGAAGATTTTACACTTAGAATATTTCTAGTGCATGGTGTAAAAATTCCGAAGCATTTCTACTTCTGTTCTTCAGTGCATGCATGGAGAGAGACTTTGGATATTTTGGATGCATTAGACTTATAAGTATCCTTACAAACTACCCTAGGATGATGCTACCAAATCATTTAGAAGATCTTCAGATGTTGACAGTCCTCAGGATGATGATAACCATACCCTTCTTCATCAGATGGTCAGGATCGCTCAGACTCTCATAACATCTTCTCATCTCAAAGAGATCATGCAAAGGTAAGTTGATTAAGTCTTGCCATGTGTAGACATTCTCAACACCTTGATCTCTGATCACATGCCATCTTTCTGGATTAGTATGAAGGTCCAGGATAAGATGGGTCTCTCAGCTGCAAGAGGAGCCACTTGAATTTGAGTTGATTGGGCTGCCTCTTAATGCACTTCCTCAGGTTGATCTGACTCAGCCTGAGGTGTAGAGGTGGATGATTCAAGTTTCTTCTTCTTCTTTGACTTTGGTTTGGAAGTCATCCTCTTCTTCCTCTTAGAAGACTTCAACTGAGAAGACTGGTCTGCAGCACCTTGTTGATCAGTCGTGTCTTTCTCAGTTGGGTGTTCCTCCCTCACTGGTTCAGAAGGAGAGGGAGTTTGACCTTGCTGTGGATCAGAAGATGAAGCTTTCTGAGGCTCAGCAGGAGGTCCAGGTTGTGTTGTCTCAGGTTGTTCAATCTTAACCTCCACTTTAGGTGGGACTTGACTTGGAGGGTAGTGTAAGTCAATCAGCTCTCCACTCTTGATCTTCTACTTGATTACCCTGATATGCTCATCTATTGTGGATAGAGACATAGGGCCAAGTCTCCTTTCGGAGAATCCATACAGCTTCAAGAAGCTTATCATCCTTTGTCTGTCAACAGACTTCTTCATACTCTTTTGGACGATGGCTTTTAACTTTGCAGCATCTTCCCTCATCTTTTTCTTTGTTGCCTTTTTTTCTTTGAGCACTTGAAGTTCAAGTTGTTTGAGATACTCAAACTCAATGTACTCAAAGGACAAGGGAAGAAGTGCAGATGCCTGTTAGAAACATGTGGCACTCAGGTAGTTGATCATGTTTTGCCTATCTGTTTCCTTGTCTACCTTAGTTTCTTGTGTAGCTGCCACAACCTCTTGCACAGGGCTTTCTTGAACTATGGAGAGAGTTAGAACATGCTTGTATAACCTTTTATGTCTCTTCTCCTCTTTGAATTGGAGAAGTAGCCTCGCATCCTCTGCTTCCTTCATCTCTCTTGACACTTCCATGTTAGCCAGTTCATTTAATTGTTCTAAAGGAAGAGATATAATCTCATCTATGTCATAGTTCCTGGTCTGTAGGTAAGTAATCCTGACTGCCCTCAACTCATCATCTTGAGTGTTTGGTCTGGGGGCAGCCTTGATTGCAGCTTGCATAAAGCCTAAAGACCCAGAGGAACTTTCTCCTCTTAGCTTCCTCTTCCTCTCTCTCTCTCCTCCTCCTCAATCTCCTCAGGAGTTAGAATCCTTTTCCCTTTGTCACCCACAGACCTTTATGACACAGGGTGGAGAGAGCTTTGGCCTTCATTGCTTGGTGTAGCATCTAAGCTCTGACCAGAGAGAGGTTGTGAGACACCTTCACCAGCAGGTGTTTCACTAAGGGAACAAATTTCTGAAGCAGTTGTTGGTGTGACAGGGCTCTCACGCTCTATCACTGGGCCTTCAGCCAAGGTTTTCCCTTTGAAGCTAATCTTAGGGTGTGCCTCAACATCCAGTTGACCAATGACATTACCTGATTGCCTTTGTCTCCTTCTAAGGTTGAACTCTTCAGTAATTCTGTCTTGAATCCTGAGTGCTAACCTATCAGCTTGTCTTGATTGACTTGGGTTGACAAGTGGCATGTTGATCAGGTCAAGACCTTCATAGTAGTTCAAGGTCTGAAAATTAAATACTTCTTGATGCCCTTGAACTATGTGAAGAATGAGGGCTCTTCTATCCGCATCATACCTCCACCCAATAATGTAGTTTGAAGTTCCTTGAGGTGGGGATGACATAGCCCTTGGAATGCCTTCCTCAAAGAGACTCCTAATGATAGAGTCTATAATGTCAACATTAATGTGAACTCTAGGAAGTTGCTGAGTATGTACAATTGCAAGTGAGGATGGTGAGTCCTCAATGTCCATACTCCTTGAAGAACTCCCAGGTTTTGTGACTGTAATGACTTTCTCTCCCTTTTTGGTAGCATCACGCTCTTGCATAGGTGAGCTAGGAGTTAGGTCAATTACATTCACTGGTTCTTGTGTTCGTGGTTGAGCTCCCCTTAAAGGTCTCCCAGCTAGTTTTTCCCTGAGATAAGATATCTCAAAATGTTGATCATTGACCCTATTTTGCAGGATATTCACCTGAGATTCAAGGTGACTAACCTTAGAAATGAGATGATTGGACCAAGGGGGATGAGATGATTGGACCAAGGTCCTCTCTCTCAGCACCAGCTTCAGGTTCTTGGCTGCTGGATTCACTCTGCACATTGACAGCCTCAGTTGAAGTGTCAATAGGCTGAGTTTCCATGGTTGAGGTCTTAATGTTATAATCACATGCAGAAGTGAGAGCCTCTTCCATATAGATATCCTGAATAGGTTCAGAAGTATCCACCTCAGTGATGGGTGACTAATATGTGCTAGACAAAGGAGACTCAGGAGTACTCATCTTTCTTTGAGTAGGGGAATAGTAGAGACTCATGGTACCCACTGAAACCTAAGTCTTCATCAGTATAGAACGAGAGGTTGGAAATGGGATGATTAAAGTCTAAAGGCTGGGGAAGGTAAATGTCCCCTGAAGGTTGTTCACGTGAGTGTTGAGACTCAGAGTGTGGGCTTAAGGCTGTTTGGCTTGTGAGCATGAGGAACCTCACCACTGATTCTTGAAGAGATGGGAGTGGTTTGCTCCACAGGGGAAGTTGGAGCTCTAGTGTCCACTTCCTCCTGTATGGGTGAGTATATGGGGGCCTGCGCAGACTCAATAGCTTGAGGAGGGGTTCGTTTGGATTTTCTTTGGTAAGTGAGGGTGATTTGTGGTCTTTTTGGTGGTTGGGAGGTAGAAGGTGTGGGTTCCACACTAGCTTTTGTTGCTAGGTTGTCACCTTGAGCAATGAGCTCTAACATTATTGGGACAAGGGTTGTTTTTACCCCTCAGAAGCCTACAGTTGCCTTCTTCATAATTTTAAAGATGTCAAGCTTCACCTGTCCCAATTTAAGAATATTATCTGTTTCCCTCAACTGTGAGCCCAGTTCACAGTTGAGAATGTGTTGAACATATCTAGGAAACATATAATACTCTAAGGAGTCCAAGTTAGCAAGCAAATTTGTATAAACAAACTGAGAGTACCTGAACTTGACTCCTTGAACCATTCCATGTACTATGAAGGAGAGATCCTCAGGAATCTGGTCCCACCCTCCATGCTTGTTTGACAAGCTATGGATAACCACATGAAGCAGGTATTTCCACTGGGATGAGACCTTCCCTTTCCTGAAGGTCTTTATAGAGAAATCTCCCTCATAGCCCATCTGCTCAAAGGAATGATTTACACCTTCCTTTGGGCAGGACAACTCACCTTCTTCATCATCCAGCTGCAAGTGAGTGTTGATGATGGCCGGAGTGATGAAGATTGTCCTCCCTTGCACTGTGGCAGACAGTGCCTTCTCCCCATCCATAATGACCTCTTGGCAAGTCTTCTAGAATTCAAGCAGATGATCCTCATAAAGAGTAGGATCAATGGTTAGGGAGGTGAAGTAGTTAGATGGAGCTAAAAATGGCAAGTCTCTGAGAAACTTTCATCTTTCTCATAGCTTAACAGAGCAACCTGGTTGTGTTGCCTGTGAAGTTGCATGGAGAAATCTGGGTTGTTTCTGCGGTTTAGGTTGGGCATTTGAGAAGCTTTAAGGATGAAGAAAGATGAAGAACAAAGGCGGTTTGGGAGAGTTTAGGTTTAAGGAATAGTGTAATTGAAGAAGATAGTGAAAGATGGGGGAACCGTTGGCCATTTATGTGAAAAGGATTTGAGACAAAGTTAATGAAAGAGGATAAACTTTGAAATCCGGATGTCGGTCCCACCTTTGAAAAGTAGTTTACTTTTGCCCAAAAAGTAGTTTTCTTGGAAGTCGAGAAATCTTTCGAAAGTTATTTGCTTCGAAAGTTCTGAAGAAAAAGCTTCCGAAGGCAAATTGGCTTCGAAAGAGATTTCAAATGTTTTTGAGTATTTTGCTTCGGAATAGAATTAACACTCAGAGATTTTTATTCTAAGGAGAATAAAAACTTCCGAAGGTAAATTACTTTCGGAAGAAACTTGTTCTTTGAAAACATACAGGGTACTTAAGTTGATTTTAAGTTTCGGAAGATATTTCAGAAATTTCTTCCGAAGGTAAAATTACTGAAGCAGTTATTTGTTTACTAAGACATGAAATTCTTCCGAATGTAATTTTAAATCTTTTGAAAAGAAAAGTGATCAAAATTTTCAAAAATCTAAGAAATGTCTTTTGAAAAGATTTTCTTCCAAAGAAAACAAGGGCTTATGAAGGTGATGAAATAGACAATTTAGGACACAAAGGTTTTAGAAATAAATGTGATTAAGTTTTAAGAAAAGCTATTCAAAGTTAATCATCCCAATAGCTGATACAAGATATTTAAATCTCTGCTTATCAAAAGCTTTGGTGAACAGATCAGCATATTGTTCATTTGTGTTAACTTTGACTAGTTTGATTAATCCCTTTTCAAAATTATCTCTAATCAAATGATACCTGATATTGAAATGCTTTGTCCTTGAGTGCTGCACAGAATTTTCTGTGATTGAGATAGCACTGTTGTTGTCTATGTGGATGGGAGTCTCTTTAAACTTGAATCCATAGTCCAGCATCTGATTTTGAATCCAAAGCACTTGAGCACAACAGCTTGCAGCAGCAATGTATTCAGCCTCAGCAATTGATGCAGACACACAGGATTGTTTCTTACATTGCCAAGCGACTACTCTTCCACCAAGAAATTGACATCCCCCTGATGTAGACTTTGCAGTCATGTTGCAACCACCATAGTCACTATCTCTATTAACATACAGATTAAAGTCAGAATCATTTGGATACCAAAGGCCAAGTGATGGAGCACCTTTGAGATATCTTAAAATTCTTTTGACAGTGACCAGGTGTGACATCTTGGGGTTGGCTTGATATCTTACACATATGAATGTAGCAAACAAGATATCTGGCCTTGTAGCTGTGAGGTACATAAGATACCCAATCATTTCCCTGTAGAGATGCTCATCAACACACTCCCCCTCAAGATCAGTCCAAGAGAGTGATTTCTGGCTATGGGTGTCTTAGCAACCTTACAATCAGTCACGTTGAACCTTTTAAGTATGGCTTGTACATACTTTGACTGACTTATGAAGATGCCATTGTCAACTTGCTTCACTTGAATTCCTAGAAAGAAATTGAGTTCCCCCATGGCACTCATTTCAAACATGTCCTTCATCAGCTTCTTAAAGTCTTTGCAGAGCTTTGGATTAGTTGACCCAAAGATAATGTCATCTACATATACTTGAACTAGCATTATGTCATTTCCTGTTCCTTTGATGAAAAGAGTTCCATCTATAGTACCCCTTTTGTAGCCATGTTGACAAAGACACTGAGATAGAGTATCATATTACTTCCTTGGTGCTTGGTGTAGCCCATAAAGAGCTTTATCAAGCCCGCAGACATAATCAGGATGATCAGGATCTTCAAACCCAGGTGATTGCCTGACATAGACCTCTTCATCAATCACCCAATAAAGAAAAGCACACTTGACATCAAGTTGGTAGACCTTGAAGTTCTTGGATGCAGCAAAAGCTAGGAATATCCTAAAAGCTTCAAGTCTTGCTATAGAAGCAAAAACATCTGTGTAGTAAATTCCTTCTTCTTGAGTATACCCTTGAACAACTAGTCTTGGCTTGTTCTTGATGACAAGTCCTCTATCATCATTCTTATTTCTAAAAACCCATTTGGTTCCTATGGTAGTCTTCCCTTGAGGAAGAGGACATAGGTTCCAAACCTTTTGCCTTTTGAATTGAAGCAGCTCCTCTTGCATAGCTTCAACCCAACTTCCATCCTTTAGAGCCTCATCAATTTTCTTTGGCTCTATCTGCGACAAGAAACAAGAATGCAGACAAACATTTGCTTCATGGGTTTGTCCTCTTGTTCTCACCCCTGAATCAACATCTCCAATGATGTGTTGTGGTAGGATGAGACTTGTGGATCCTTAGCTGAGAGATCACAGCAAGTTGCTTAGACAGATCTAAATTTGAAAAATTCTGATCTAGCAAGGAAGATTCAACCTCCACATCAGCACACTTATCATGATTGACTTGATCCAATGAGTGTGTGACATCATTGATGTTGTCTTCAATGGAGTGGTTATCAGCATCAAGAAATTCCTGATCACTTTAACCACCACCATTTTCTCCAACATTTGAATTTCTTTCCTCTGAGTTTTGTGCCTCTAAGCTGGAATTTACAGGCACCCCAGAAGTATCAATAGGATTTGTCATTGATGCACTGGTAGAAGCTTCATTTGCAGGATTAGTTACCACTGGTGCTGAAGATGTGTAACTTGAAGGTCTTCTTAGCTCAAATCTTGGGTCAGGATCACCTGTAGGTAGTATATCTGTAGATCCTGAAACATTCTCACAAGATTTGTTAAAACAGTTGGTAACTAAATCAAGATAAAATAGCCAATCCGGACCAGAACCTTTCACAGTGGGAGTGTGCTCATTGAAAGTCACATTGGCTGACTCCTCAACTACTCTAGTTCTGTGATTGTATACTCTATAAGCTTTAGCTTGAGAAGAGTATCCAATAAAGTGTCCATCATCTGATTTCTCAGCAAAACTTGGCAATTTGATCTTTGGTATTCAAGATGGTGCCAGGACATCCAAATGACCTGGGAAATCCAATGAAAGCTTTCTCTTGTGCCAAAGGTCATAAGGAGTCTTACCTTGTGTCTTAACCACTAAAACTCTATTTAGCACATAGCAGGCAGTGTTCACTGCCTCTGTCCAGAAGGTGATGGGCAGGTTAGAGTCAGACAACATAGCTCTTGCAGCTTCAATTAGTGTCTTGTTTCTCCTCTCAGCAACACCATTTTGCTGAGGAGTCCTAGGAGCACTATATTGTCTTGTAATACCTTTTTCTTCACAAAATTTATCAAGGATTTGATTCTTGAATTCAGTTCCTTGATCACATCTTATGGTTTTGACCTTGTGATCACATTGATTCTCAATCTTTATGATGAAATTCTTCAGAATCTCAGGGGTCTCATCCTTAGTTCTAAGAAAGAAGACCCAAGTGAATCTTGTAAAGTCATATGTGATCACCAAATAGTAAGAGGTCCTTCCTAGACTCATTACACTGGTAGGGCCAAAGAGATCCATATGTAATAAATGTAGGGGATTAATGATGGAATTTCTTTCCTTTGGATTGTGAGATACCTTGTGTTCCTTCCCCTTCAGGCATTCAACACAGTGGTCATCACTTGTAAACTCTTTCTTTGGTAATCCAATTACCGAATCATTCTTAATTAATTTATTCATGCTTTTAAAGTTTACATGGCACATTCTTTTATGCCAGAGGAAAGATTTATCATTATTTGCTTTAGACAGAAAGCATGAAACTTCTCCTGAGGGATATGTTTCTTGCAAGTCCATTTTGTATATGTTTCCTTTCCTGGAGGCTCTGAGCAGGATGTGCTCATGAGGAATGACCACCCCGAGCTTAAGAACAATGCACTCATGCTCAGTAAAGAGCATGTTATGACTCTGATCACAAAATTAGGATACACTCAGAAGATTGTACCCAAGCTCCTTGACAAAGTTTACCTTCTCAATGCTGAGCTTACCATTTGTGACCTTGCCCCTTCATGTAATGTAACCTCCTGTATCTCTTCCAAAAGCAACTGGTCCTCCATCAATTCTTTTAAACTTTTGAAGTAGTGACCTATTGCCTGTCATGTGCCTGGAATAGACACTATCAATGATCCATACATTTCTATTTGTCTTGAGTTGTTCCTGCATAAAAGAGATGGTTAGTTACATTTGAAAACCCAAGCCTCATTGGTCTTGGGCTCATCAAAAGAAGTTGAAGACAATGCAACAATAAATGATCCTATAGTCATGCTAGAAGGATCATTTGCTGATGTTGATGAAGAACTTTGAGTCACTTGGTCTTTCATTGACTTCCACACCACCTTTGGAAGCTTAGGCTTGACCTTCAATACTTTGGAAGTTTTGATGACTTCCGATGTTTTGATGACATCGGAAGTTTTGATGACTGGACCTTCGAAAGATCTTGCTTTCACTGCAGCAGACTTCAGTACTTCGGAAGTATTCCTTTCTTTCGAGACCAAATTTTCTTCCGAAGGCAAGTTTCCAATTGTTTTCTTCTTCAAGTTGGAGCTTTTAAAGGAAACAGATTTTCCTTCCGAAGCTTGCTTCTTCTTTCTTGGTCATGTGGAGAGTACTCTTTGGATTGTAAACACAATCCTTAGCAAGATGAGAAGTACTCCCACATATAACACTGTCCATTTTCTTCCTTCTAGGAGTTTTACTTTGTGAACAAGGCTGAACTTGATCACTTTGCTTCTCAATCTTCATCTTTGCAGATTTTGTGGTAGTTCTTGTGGGGATGCAACTACCTTTGGAGCTGGATGGTTCAGGTTGTGTAGCTATGATGCACAACTGATCAGCCTTCTTCTTAATGATGGGATGATTTGGACATGAACCAGAACTCTTGTTGATGGAGTTCAAGTTGGTGTCTTTAGCCTTCACCACTTCAAATCCTGCAGAGATGAAGACTTGTTTCTGTGCAGAATTGAAGGTGGCCTTGATCTCTTGAGCCTTTTTGGACTTTCTTTTGGCCTTCCTGATCAGATTCTTTCTTCTTGACTTGGTCATCCAAACACTTTTGCTCTCCTCAGAGGGATGGTGACCCTTCTTAGAATGCTCTTCTTCACTCTTCTCAAAGCCATTCTCCACCATCTCCTATTCATCCTCTTCAGTCACAGGATCTACAAGGGGAAGCTCATCTTCACAAGTTCCACACCTAGGAGATCTTACAATCAATATTGTGTGTGGAGAAGCCATCTCATAAGATCCTAGTCCCTGCTTATTTTGATACAAACTTTTGCATGCAAGGATGATGATATTATGTTCTTGAAGGTCTCTTCTTCAAGAACACATTTTTCTGTCTTGGCTTTGATGATCACAAGCTCAGCCTGGCATTTAGTTAACTTAGTAATGAGGTCTTTGATCTGAGTCCTGTAGTTTGTATGCTCATGTTTTCTCTAAGTCCTCTATCTTTAGTTTATAATCATATTTAGCTCTTTTAAAAGCAGCTTTTAAGATATTTAAGGACTCAAGATCTGATCTCATTTCTAAATTATAGGACCTGTATCTATTGACTTTAGCGATGCATTCAGGAGTACAAAGATGTTCCAATACCTTGGCTTCATCATGGTCTGCCATAAGTGCTTGGTTTGGAGATGCATCTTCTACCTGAAAGCTCCAGTCAAAGCCTCCTTCTTCAACAGCATTTGCAGCTTGCTGCTTTGGCTTCTCATTCTGGGGGGCTTTCTCAGTGTATTTTGGTCTGGTTTGTGCTTGGCCACCATTTATCCTTGGTGCCTTACACTCTCTTGCAAAGTGTCCCATCTGGTTGAAGTTGTAACACTTTACTTTGCTTTTATCAACCCAAACTTTCCACTGGCTTCATTGCTTGGAAGCTTTCTCCCTGTCCTCTTGTAGAACTGTTTGGCTCTGTGAGTGAGAAGAGCCATCTGCTAGACTATCTCCATATACTCCAGATCATCTGGATGGATACAGTCCAAATCTTCAAGGGTGAAGAGAAAGTTGACTGAGGTTTCAACAGCAGAGACAAAGGCATGAAAAGAACTTGTCTCTCGAAAAGGACTTCCCTGAGTGTAGCTTTCCCTTGGAGTCTCTGGGAAGGTGATGAAAAGGCCCTTTTGTGAGTTGTTAGGGTAGCATATAAGATGAAGTTGTGGCTCAATGCTTTCCCTTTCAACCACATGGAGGACTTGACTCAGTTGATTACTGGAGTTACCAGATGAGTTTTGCATGTTCATCTCTATCTGGTAGCCACTAAGAATTTCATACAACTCTATGAGAGTAAGAGTCTTAAGGTTCTCATTCCTCTTGATAACAACACAGTAATGTGTCCATTGTCTAGGAAGAGAGGACATAAACTTCCTTACACTGTCCCTTTTCTCAAGAGTTACTTCAACATCCATTAGAGTATCTACAATCTCAACATACCTTAAGTATTGTTGAGTCATGGTTTCACCTAGCTTAAAGGTGAAGTTTTCAAACTGCTGCTTCAGGAGGTCCTTCTTGTTCTCCTTTCCTTCAGTAGACCCCTCATACATTAGCTTGAGTGCTTCCCATAGTTGCTTGGCAGTTTTGCACTTCTTGAAGACTCCGTAGATGGAGTTTGGAAGAGCAGTTTAAAGGGCTGTCATAGCTTTTGGATCAATCTCTATTCTTTTCCTGTCTTCTTCAAAGTAATCAGCCACAGCCTTAGGAATCATACCACCACCAGTAGTAGAAGTGGTGCTTGGTATGTAAGGTCCTTTAACAACAGAGTCCCACATCCTAGAGTCTTGAGACTTGATGAAGCCTTCCATTCTTTGACACCAAGTATCAAAGTCTTCAAGAGTAATGAGTGGAGACTTTGTCATAGTTCCAGTTTCCATATTAGCTTTGGTAAAAGCTGCCATTTGAGTTGTTAAGTATTTTGTGTGTGTGAGGGATCTTAAGATGGTGAGATCTTATATCAAGAGCCTGAAATGTTCTGATACTAAATGCAGGACTAGTGAAGGGTATGCACTTACAACACAACAACACAATGAGGAGAGTTTCTTAGAACACTTAACAGATCAAATAGGGAACTGGTTAACTTTAGGGAAAGATGCTAAGAAGACAAGTAAATATGAGACAGAACAAGATGGCAAACAACTGTTTTCAAGCATGCTGAATATTGCTTCTCATGTTCTATTACAATTGTTACAAAGCATACTATTAAAGTTACAAGTACTTGAGATACATATACTACATCCTACAGCCGGCCATACTTTGAAAGCAAGCTGGATACAATTGACTAGACAACTACAAAATCAAATTTAGAGTCAAAAGGCAGATTTGCCTTTTGACTAGTGACTATGACATGCCATGGCTCACATCCTAATATATTACAAAAAGGATAAAGTACATAAAGTAGAAAGCATGGACTGAAGACCTCAATGTACAGTTACCAAAACCATGGACCTTTCACCAACTCATGTAAGTTGGTGACTTTATAGAGTTGCAACGGAAAGGTGGTCCAGCTTTATGGTAAAGTACATCAGATAAAAGCATGTCTCTAAAAGTCTTTAGAAGAAATTTGTCTTCACTCTTTGGCTTCGGATGACTTTGTCTTTGAACCTTCGGAATACTTCACTTTTGGCTTCAGAGGATGTTGGTCTTGGCTTCGGCAGATTTTACACTTAGAATATTTCTAGTGCATGGTGTAAAACTTCCGAAGCATTTCTACATCTGTTCTTCAGTGCATGCATGCAGAGAGACTTTGGATATTTTGGCTGCATCAGACTTATAAGAATCCTTAAAAACTCCCCCTAGGCTGATGCTACCAAAACATTTAGAAGATCTTCAGATGTTGACACTTTTGAGGATGATGATGACCATACCCTTCTTCATCAGATGGTCAGGATGACTCCGACTCTCATAATATCTTCTCATCTCAAAAAGATCATGCAAAGGTAGGTAAGTTGATTATGTCTTGCCATGTGTAGACATTCTCAACACCTTGATCTCTTATCACATGCCATCTTTCAGGATTAGTTGTGAAGGTTCAGGATAAGATGGGTCTCTCAGCTGCAAGAGGAGCCACTTGAATTGGAGTTGATTAGGCTGCCTCTTCATGCACTTCCTCAGGTTGATCTGACTCAGCCTGAGGTGTAAAGGTGGATGATTCAGGCTTCTTCTTCTTCCTTAGGTTGATCTGCTTCGAATTTAACTTTAGATTTTGCTTTGACTTGAAATCATACCTGAATTTGACTCATACTGTGATTATTCAATTGGACACATATTATACATGAGATGGATGATACAGGTCTAATACAAATAATTAGGCTCTAGACATAGTGACAATGGTAGGTTCATCGAATTGCTCTTGGTACGATGGTTCCATGCCAGGATTATGGCTAAAAACTTTTAAAACTCAAAAAAAGTCGTAGAATGGTAAATTTTACCTATAGTTTATTTACTAAACATAATATAACCAAAAATCAAATAACTCTGACTTATATATCGTAAAATAGCTCGTAAGACTCGTAAAAACACCATGAAATAAAAAACAAGAAAATCAAAAAAAATGTGGGATGAAATGCAGGATACCAAATGAGGAGAGTTGCTTAGAACACTTAACAGATCAAATAGGGTATGCACTTACAACACAACAACACAATGAGGAGAGTTGCTTAGAACACTTAACAGATCAAATAGGGAACTGATTAACTTTAGTGAAAGATGCTAAGAACACAAGTAAATATGAGACAAAACAAGATGACAAACAACACAAGTAATTGGTTTCAAAGAATGTTGTATATTGCTTCTCAAGTTCTATTACAAATGTTACAAAGCATACTATTAAAGTTACAATTACTTGAGATACATACACTACATCCTACAGCCGGCCATACTTTGAAAGCCAGCTGGATACTTTGAAAGCAACTCTCCTCATTTGGTATCCTGCATTTCATCCCACATTTTGTTTGATTTTCTTGTTTTTTATTTCGTTGTGTTTTTACGAGTCTTACGAGCTATTTTATGACATATAAGTCAGAGTTATTTAATTTTTGGTTATATTATGTTTAGTAAATAAACTATAGGTAAAATCTACCGTTCTATGACTTTTTGTTGAGTTTTAAAAGTTTTTAGCAACAATCCTGGCATGGAACCATCGTACCAAGAGCAATCCGATGAACCTACCATTGTCGCTATGTCTAGAGCCTAATTATTTGTATTAGACATGTATCATCCATCTCATGTATAATATGTGTCCAATTGAATAATCACAGTACGAGTAAAATTTAGGTATAATTTCAAGTCAAAGTAAAAATCTAAAGTCAAATTCAAAGTACTTGTTGGTGACGGATGTCACATTACGCCCAGTTGAAAGAACTTTGTCCTGAAATTTAGACGTAGTTATCATCTCCAACATCTTGCATGAACATGTGACTAGGTTGCAAGAATGATATTCTCGGTTGATGTGAATCAACTAGGATCGAATATGATGATTGAGTCAGTAATTATATTGCGGAATTATATAATCACAGATCAGAATACTAGAAATACTCATAAATGCTTTGTTTTAATGATGGTGAAATGTTACAATGAATGCTAGGGTTTAGCAAAATATAGTAACAAGACACCACCGAAACATTACACTGTCAAAGATTCTAAATATTCTAGTTGTCCCAAAAGTAGGGTTTTCTATTATATTTTTAGGCTCACAAAAGGCCTTTACAAAATGACTAAACTACCCATGTACTATACATTAGGAAACTAGTATAAGTACAAAAGCCTTATCAGCATTTTCTTTTGTTCATCCGCATTAACTAATGCGGATGTCTTGATATTCATCAGCATTTCTTTTTGTTCTTCAGCATTGGTGTTTGGTCATCAGCATTGAGAAATGCTAATGAACAAACACTTATACGCATTTGTTGCTAAACATTCGTATTAGTAAATACAGATGTACAAATACTTTATTAGCATTTGTTCGGCTGTCGCATCTGTTAATGCGGAAGAACAAATACTTGTCGGCATTTGTTCAATGGCTGTCCGCATTTGTTATTGCATATACAAATACGGGTAGCTGACACTTGCCTTCTTCTGTATGCAGATTCTTCATCCGCATATGTTCTTGGACTTGGGGAGAATTCTAGCAGAACAACTATCAACCACCACTTGAATAAGCATGTATGATTGTAGGACCGATGAAGGGTGGTCACTTACAACACAATAACATAAAGAGGAGATTAACCAAACTTAATCAAATAGTAAACTGGATTAACCACAAGAATGACACTAAGAACACAAGTAATAAGTAAGAGACAGAACAAGAGAACACAAGAGATTGGGTTTCAAGGATGCAGTATATTGCTTTCTCAAGTTCTATTACAAGTGTTACAAAGCATAAAGAAAGATACAAGAACATGGAATACTTATACTACAACCTACAGCCGGCTATACTTTGAAAGCCAGCCGGATACAATTGACTAGACACAAACAAAATCAATTGTAGAGTCAAAAGGCATATCTGCCTTTTGACTTGTGACTATGACATGCCATAGCTCACATCCTAATATATTACAAAAAGGATAAAAGTACATAAAGTAGAAAGCATGGACTCAAGACCTCAATGTACAGTTACCAAAAGCATGGACCTTTCACCAACTATGTAAGTTGGTGACTTTACAGACTTGCAGCGGAAAGGTGGTCCAGCTTTATGGTAAAGTACATCAGATAAAGGCATATCTCTAAAAGTCTTCGGAAGAAATTTGTCTTCGGAAGACTTTGTCTTTGAAGCTTCGGAAGACTTCACTTTTGGCTTCGGAAGATATTGGTCTTGGCTTCGGAAGATTTTAGACTTAGAACATTTCTAGTGCATGGTGTAAAACTTCCGAAGCATTTCTACTTCAGTTCTTTAGTGCATTCTTGCAGGGAGACTTTGGATGTTTTGGCTACATCAGACTCATAGGAATCCTTACAAACTCCACCTAGGCTGATTCTACCAAAACATTTAGATGATCTTCAGATGTTTGTAGTCTTCAACACAAAGATGACCATACCTTTCTTCATTAGATGGTCAGGATCATTCAGACTCTCATAGTACCTTCTCATCTTAAAGAGATTATGCAGAGGTAAGTTGATTATGTCTTTCCATGTATAGACATTTTCAACACCTTGATCTCTGATCACATGCCATCTTTCTGGATTAGTAGTGAAGGTCCAGGATAAGATGGGTGTCTCAGCTGCAAGAGGAGCCACTTGTATTGCAGTTGATTGGGCTGCCTCTTCATGCACTTCCTCAGGTTGATCTGACTCAGCCTGAGGTGTAGAGGTGGATGATTTAGGCTTCTTTTTCTAAACCATAGGTTTAGAAGCCATCATCTTCTTCCTCTTAGAAGATTTTAACTGAGAAGACTGGTCTGCAGCACCTTGTTGATCATCCTTGTCTTTCTTATTTGGGTGTTCCTCCCTCACAGGTTCAGAAGGAGAGGGAGTTTGACCCTAATGTGGATCAGAAGATGAAGCTTGCTGAGGCTCAGCAGGAGGTCCGGGTTGTGTTGTCTCAGGTTGTTCAACCTTAACCTCCACTTCAGGTGGGATTTGACTTGGAGGAGAGTATAAGTCAATTCGCTCTCCACTCTTGATCTTCTGCTTGATTACCCTGATATGCTCATCCATTGTGGATAGAGACATAGGGTCAAGTCTCCTTCTGGAGAATCCATACACCTTCAAGAAACTCATCATCCTCTGTCTGTCAGCAGACTTCTTCATACTCTTTTGGATGAAGGCTCTTGACTTTGCAGCCTCTTCCATCATCTTTCTCTTTGTAGCTTTTTGTTCTTTGAGCACTTGAATATCAAGCTTTTTGAGATACTCAAACTCAATATACTCAAAGGACAAGGGAAGAAGTGCAGATGCCTGGTAGAGACCTGTGGCACTCAGGTAGTTGATCATGTTTTGTCTGTCTGTTTCTTTGTCTACCTGATGTTCTTGTGTAGATGCCATAGTCTCTTGCACAGGGCTTTCTTGAACTGGGGAGAGAGTAGGACCATGCTTGTATAGTCTTTTCTGTCTCTTATCCTCTTTGAATTGGAGAAGTAACCTTGCATCCTCTTTTTCTTTCATCTCTCTTGACACTTTCATGTCAGCCAGTTCATTTAAATGCTCTAAGGGGAGAGATATATTCTCATCTATGTCGTAGTTCCTGGTTTGCAGGTAAGTAATCCTGACTGCCCTCAACTCATCATCTTGAGTATTTGGTCTTGGGGCTGCCCTGATTGCAGCTTGCATAAAACCTGAAGACCCAGAGGAACTTTCTTTCCTTAGCTTCCTCTTCCTCTCTCTCTCCTCCTCCTCAATTTCCTCAGGAGTCAAAATCCTTTTCCCTTTGTCACCCACAGACCTTTGTGACTCAGGGTGGATAGAGGTTTGGGCTTCATTGCTTGGTGTAGCATCCATGCTCTGGCCAGAGAGAGGTTGTGAGACACCTTCACCAGCAGGTGTTTCGCAGAGGGAATAAATTTCTGAAGCAGTTGTTGGTGTGAGGGCTCTCAGGCTCTATCACGGGGCCTTCAGTCAAGGTTTTCCCTTCGAAGCTAATCTCAGGGTCTGCCTCAGCATCCAGTTGACCAATGACATTACCTGATTGCCTTTGTCTCCTTCTTAGGCTGAACTCTTCAGTAATTCTGTCTTGAATTCTGAGTGCTAACCTGTCAGCTTGTCTTGATGTGCTTGGAGTGACAAGTGGCATGTTGACCAGATCAAGACCTTCATAGTAGTTCAAGGTTTGAAAATCAAATACTTCTTGTTGCCCTTGAACTCTGTGAAGAATAAGAGCTCTTCTATCAGCATCATCCCTCCACCCAATGATGTAGTTTGAAGTTCTTGAGGTGGGGATCACATAGCCCTTGGTATACCTTCCTCAAAGAGACTCCTGATGATAGAGTCTATAGAGTCCACATTAATTTGAACTTGAGGAAGTTGCTGAGTATGCATAATTGCAAGTGAGGATGGTGAGTCCTCAATGTCCATACTCTCTGAAGAACTCCCAGGTTTTGTGTCTGTAATGACTTTCTCCCCCTTTTTGGTAGCATCACCCTCTTGCATAGGTGAGCTAGAGGTTAGATCAACCACATTCACAGGTTCTTTTGTTCCTGGTTGAGCTCTTCTTAAAGGTCTCCCAGCTAGTTTTTCCCTGAGATAAGATATCTAAAGTTGCTGATCATTGACCCTATTGTGAAGGGTAGTCACCTCAGATTCAAGGTGACTAACCTTAGAGACTAAATAGGAGCATGTTTTTGACAGTTTTTGTACCTTTAGTCTCAGATTCCCATCTTCTTCATGAGAAGAATCATTGGGGGATGAGATGATTGGACCAAAGTCCTCTCTCTCACCACCAGCTTCAGGTTCTTGGCTGCTGGATTTCCTCTGCTCATTGACATTCTAAGTTGAGATGTCAATGGGCTGAGTTGCCATGGTTGAGGTCTTAATAATGTAATCACTTGCAAAAGTGAGAGCCTCTTCCATATGGATATCATGAACAGGTTCAGAAGTACCCACCTCAGTAATGGGTGACTGATGTGGGCTAGACTGAGGAGATTCAGGAGTACTCATCTCTCTTTGAGTAGGGGAAGAGAAGAGAGACTCATGATACTCACTGAAACCTAAGTCTTCATCAGTATATAATGAAAGGTTTGGAAAGGGTTGATTTAGATCTAAAGGCTGGGGATGGTAATTGTCCCCTAAAGGTTGTTCACTTGAGTGTTGAGACTCAGAGTTAAGGCTTAAGGCAGTTGGGCTTTTGAGCTCATCAGGGTGAGCATGAGGAACCTCAACCCTGATTGTTTAAGAGATGGGAGTTGTTTGCTCCTTAGGGGAAGTGGGAGCTCTAGTGTCCACTTCCTCCTGTATTGGTGAGTATATGGGGACATGCACAGTCTCAATAGCTTGAGCAGGGGTTCGTTTGGATTTTCTTTGGTAGGTGAGGGTTATTTGTGGCCTTTTTGGTGGTAGAGAGGTAGAAGGTGTGGGTTCAACACTAGCTTGTGTTGCTAGGTTGTCACCTTGAGCAATGAGCTCTAACATTTTTGGGACAAGGGCTATTTCTACCCCTGAGAAGCCTACGATTGGCTTCATCATAATTTTAAAGATGCCGGGCTTCATCTGTCCCAATTTAAGAATATTATATGTTTCCCTCAACTGTGATCCCAGTTCACAGTTGAGAATGTGTTGAACATATCTAGGAAACATATAATACTCTAAGGAGTCCAAGTTAGCAAGCAAATTTGTATAGACAAATTGAGAGTACCTGAACTTGACCCTTGAACCATTCCATGCACTATGAAGAAGAGATTCTCAGGAATCTGGTCCCACCCTCCATGCTTGTTTGACAAGCTGTGGATAACCACATGGAGTAGGTATTTCCACTGGGATGAGACATTCCCTTTCTTGAAAGTCTTTACAGAGAAATCTCCCTCATAGCCCATCTGCTCAAAGGAATGGTTGACAACTTCCTTTGGGAAGGAAAACTAACCTTCTTCATCATCTAGCTGCAAGTGAGTGTTGATGATGGCCGGAGTGATGAAGATTGTCCTCCCTTGCACTGTGGCAGACAGTGCCTTCTCCCCATCCATGATGACCTCTTGGCAGGTCTTCCAAAATTCAAGCAGATGATCCTCATAGAGTGTAGGATCAATGGTTAGGGAGTTGAAGTAATTTGATAAAGCTAAGAAACGGCAAATCTCTGAGAAACTATCATCTTTCTCAGAGCTTAATAGAGCAACCTGGTTGTGTTGCCTATGAAGTTGCATGGAGAAATCTGGGTTGTTTCTGCGGTTAAGGTTGGCTATTTTAAAAGCTTAAGGATGAAGAAAGATGAAAAGCAAAGGCAGTTTGGGAATTAGGTTTGAGGAATAGTAAGATTGAAGAAGATAGTGAGGGAGAGGGGGAACCGTTGGGTATTTATGTGAAAAGGATTTGAACCAAAGTTAATGAAGGAGGATAAAAATTGAAATCCGAATGTCGGTCCCACCTCTGAAAAGGTAGTTTACTTTTGCTCAAAAAGTAGTTTTCTTGGAATTCAAAAAGCTTCCGAAGGTAAATTATCTTCGGAAGTTTTAATGAAAAAGCTTCCGAAGCTAAAATGACTTCGGAAGAATTTCCTGAGAGTTTTGAAGATTTTGTTTTGGAAGAGAAATAAAAACTTGAATGCCTTGTATATAAAACAACAAAGCTTCCGAGAGTTAATTTTTCTTCGGAAGAAAATAGTTCTTGAAAACAAATAAGTGTCTGAGACAAGTATTTAAGCTTCAGAAGATAGATTGAAACCTCTTCCGAAGGTAAAATTTCTTAGACAGTTATTTATTTTAAAGACATTATTTGCTTCCGAAGGTAAATATATATGTTCCGAAGGATCAGAAAATTTTCAAGAATCTAAGGAAAATATTCAAAAAGATTTTTTTATCCAAAGAAAACATGAGCTTATGAAAGTGATTAACTAGACAACTTAGGACACACATATTTTAAGGAATAATTGGAATTAGTTTTATGAAAAGATCTACTCAAAGTTAATCATCCCAATAGCTGATATTAGATATTTAAATCTCTGTTCATCAAAAGCTTTTGTAAACAGATCAGCATATTGTTCATCTGTATGAACTTTGACTAGTTTAATTAATCCCTTTTCATAGTTATCTCTTATTAAGTGATACCTGATATTGATGTTATCCATAGTCCAGCATCTGAATTTGAATCCAAAGCACTTGAGCACAGCAACTTGCAGCAGCAATGTATTCAGCCTCAGCAGTTGATGCAGACACACAGGATTGTTTCTTGCATTGCCATGAGACAACCCTTCAACCAAGGAATTGACATCCACCAGATGTAGACTTTGCAGTCATGTTGCAACCACCATAATCACTATCTGTATAAGCATACAGATTGAAGGCAGAATTCTTTGGATACCATAAACCCAGTGTTGAAGCACCTTTGAGGTATCTAAGAATCCTCTTGACAGTGATGAGGTGAGACATCTTAGGGTTGGCTTGATATCTTGCACAAATACATGTAGCAAACATGATATCAGGCCTGCTAGCAGTAAGATACATAAGAGACCCAACCATAGCCCTGTATAAGTGTTCATCTACACACTCCCCCTCAAGATCAGGTCCAAGGGAGTGGTTTCTGGCTATGGGTGTCTTAGCAATCTTACAATCAGTCATGTTGAACCTCTTGAGTTTGTCCTGAACATACTTTGACTGATTTATGAAGATACCATCTTCAACTTGCTTCACTTGAATTCGCAGAAAGAAATTAAGTTCTCCCATTGCACTCATTTCAAACCTGTCTTTCAGCAGCTTCTCAAAGTCTTTGCAGAGCTTTGGATTAGTTGAACCAAAGATGATGCCATCCATATACACATGAACTAGCAATATGTCATTTCCCTTTCCTTTGATGAAGAGAGTTCCATCTATAGTACCTCTCCTGTATCCATGTTTGCAAAGATACTCAGACAATGTCTCATACCACTTCATGGGTGCCTGATGCAGCCCATAAAGAGCTTTGTTAAGCTTGAGGACATAATCAGGATGATCAGGTTCTACAAAACCAGGTGGTTGTTTGACATACACCTCTTCATCAATCACTCCATACAGAAAAGCACACTTCATAATGAAAGACCTTGAAGTTCTTGGATACAGCAAATGCCAGGAATATCCTAATAGCTTCTAGTCTTGCTACTAGAGCAAAAACATCAGTGTAGTCAATCCCTTCTTCTTGTGTGTATCCTTGAACAACTAGTATAGCCTTGTTCTTGATGATAATGCCTCTATCATCCTTCTTATTCCTAAACACCCATTTGGTTCCAGTGGTAGTCTTCCCATGAGGAAGAGGACAAAGGTTCCAAACTTTTTGCCTTTCCAATTGAAGCAACTCCTGTTGCATAGCTTCAACCCAACTTCCATCCTTTAGAGCCTCATCAACTTTCTTTTGGCTCTATCTGGGATAAGAAACAAGAGTGAAGACAGAGATTTGCTTCATAAGTTTGTCCTCTTGTTCTTACCCCTGTGACAACATCTCCAATGATATTTGTGGTAGGGTGAGACTTGTGGATCCTAAGCTGAGGGATCATAGCAAGTTGTTGAGAAAGATCTAAATTTGTGAAATTTAAATCTGGCATAGATGTTTCACCCTCCACATCACCACACTTATCAAGATTTACTTGATCCAATGAGTGTGTGACATCATTGATGTTGTCATCTATGGTGTGGTTATTAGCATCAAGGAATTCTTGATCACTTTTACAATTAAGGTATCCTTATTTGGTTGTGGAGCCTCTGAGCTGGAATTTGAAGGCACCCTAGATGTATCAGCAGAGTTTGTCATTGTAATGCTGATAGAAACCTCATTTGCTGAAGTAGTTCCAACTGGAGCTCAAGATGTATGAGTTGAAGGTCTTCTTATCTAAAATCTTGGATCAGGATCACCTGTATTTAAATTTTCTGCAGATCCTTAAACATTCTCACAAGATTTGTTAAAACAGATGGTAACTAAATCAAGATCAAATAGCCAATCAGGACCAGAACCAGCCACACAGTTTGTGTGTTCATTGAAAGTCACATTGGCTGACTCCTCAACAATTCTAGTTCTGAGATTGTATACTCTATAAGCCTTAGCCTAGGAAGAGTATCCAATGAAGTGTCCATCATCTGATTTCTCAGCAAATTTGGCAATTTGATCTTTGGTATTCAAGATGGTGCATGGACATCCAAATGACCTGAGAAAACCAATGAAAGGTTTTCTCTTATGCCAAAGTTCATAAGGAGTCTTACCATGTGTCTTAACTACTTAAACTCTGTTTTGCACATAGCAAGCAGTGTTTACTGCCTCTGCCTAGAAGGTGATGGGCAGTTTAGAGTCAGACAACATAGTTCTTGCAGCTTCAATTAGTGTCATGTTTCTCCTCTCAGCAACTCCATTTTGCTGAGGAGTCCTGGGAGCACTATATTGTCTTGTAATACCTTTTTCATCACAAAATGTATCAAGGGTTTGATTCTTGAATTCAGTCCCTGGATCACATCTTATGGTTTTGACCTTGTGATCACTTTGATTCTTAATTTTTAAGATGAAATTCTTCAGAATCTTAGGGGTCTCATCCTTAGTTCTAAGAAAGAAAACCCAAGTGAATCTTGTAAAATCATCTGTGATCACCAAACAATAAGAGGTCATTCCTAGGCTCATTACACTGGTGGGGCCAAAGAGATCCATATGTAATAAGTGTAGGGGAATAGTGATAGAGTTCCTTTCCTTAGGCTTGTGAGATACCTTATGTTGCTTCCCTTTCAGGCATGCAACACAATGATCATCACTTGTAAACTCTTTCTTTGGCATTCCAGTTATCAAATCATGTTTAATTAGTTTATTCATGTTCTTAAAGTTTACATGGCACATTCTTTTATGCCATAGGAAAGACTCATCACTATTTGATTTAGACAGAAAGCATGAAACTTCTCCAGAGGGAGATGTTTCTTGCAAGTCCATCTTGTACATGTTCCTTTTTCTGGGGGCTCTAAGCAAGATGTCTCATGAGGAATGACCACACTAGGCTTGAGAACAATGCACTCATGCTCAGTAAAGAGCATGTTATAACTCTGATCACAAAATTAGGATACACTCTGAAGATTGTACCCAAGCTCCTTGACAAAGTTTACCTTTTCAATGCTGAGCTTACCATTTGTGACCTTCCCCTTCCAGAAATGTAACCACCTTCATTTCCTCCAAAAGCAACTGGTCCTCCATCAATCCTTTTAAAATTATGGAGTAGTGACCTATTGCATGTCATGTGCCTGGAACAACCACTATCAATGATCCAGATATTCTTGCTTGTCTTGAGTTGTTCCTGCACAAAGAAAATGATTAGTTACATTTGGAAACCCAAGCCTTATTTGTCTTGGGCTCACTAAGTATAATTGAAGGTAATGCAACAGTAATAGATCCTATGGTTGTCCTAGGAGGATCTTGAGCTGTTGTTGATGAAGAATTTTCAGTCACTTGGTCTTTCTTAGACTTCCACACCACCTTTGGAGTCTTGGACTTGACCTTCAAAACTTCGGAAGCTTTTGGGACTTCGGAAGCTTTTGGGACTTCGGAAGTTTTGATGACTAAACCTTCGGAAGATTCTGCAGTCAGTGCAGCAGACTTCAGTGCTTCGGAAGAATTCCTTTCTTCCGAGACCAACTTCTCTTCCGAAGGTAATTTTCCATTTTCCTTCTTCTTAGATTTGGAGCTTCTAAAGGAAACATATTTTCCTTCCGAAGCTTGAATCTTCTTGGAACTCTTTGAAGTCTTTGTCTTGGTCATATGGACAGTACTTTTAGGATTGTATGGACAATCCTTAGCAATGTGAGAGGTACTTTCACACATGACACACACCATTTTCTTCTTCACAAGAGTCTTCTTATGAGAACAAGACTGTCTTTGGTCACATCCCTTCTCCACCTTCATCTTTGCAAATGTTGAGACAATCCTTTTGGGCTGGGAACTGTTCTTGGAGTTTGATGGTCCAGGCTGTGCTGCAGTGGTACACAGCAGATCAGTCTTCTTCTTGGTACTGAGATGATTTGAACAAGAACCAGAACTCTTAGCTGAAGAGTTTTGGTTGATGTCTTCAGTCTTTACTACTTCAAACCCTGTAGAGATAGAAACTTGTTTCTTCTTAGAGTCAAAAGTAGCCTCGATCTCTTGAGCCTTCCTTGCTTTTCTTTTGCTCTTCCTGATCAAGTTCTTTCTCATTGACTTGGTCATCACAAGAATCTTCTTCTCCTCAGAAGGATAGTGGCCCTTCTTAGAACCCTCCTCTTCACTCTTCTTAGAAGAATTCTTCACTATCTCTTCTTAATCCTCTTCACTCATAGGATCTATGAGAGGAAGCTCATCTTCACAAGTTCCACACCTAGGAGATCTTACAGACAAGATTGTGTGTGGAGGAGCTATCTCATTGGATCCCAGTCCCTATCTATTTTTAAAACACACCTTGTTATGCAAGGATGAGGATATCATGTTCTTGAAGGTCTCTTCTTCAAGAACACTCTTTTCTGCCCTGGCTTTGCTGATCACAAGCTCAGCCTGGCACTCAGTCAGTTTGGTTATGAGATCTTTGATTTGAGTCCTAAAATCTGTATGCTCATGTTTTAGAACTGAAATGGTTTTCTCTAAGTCCTCTATTTTTAGTTTATAATCATTTTCAGACTTTCTAAAATCAGATTTTAAAATGTTTAAGGACTCAAGATCAGATCTCATCTCCAAGTTATAGGACCTGTATCTATTATCTTTAGCAATGGATTCAGGAGTACAGAGATGTTCCAATACCTTGGCTTCATCATGATTTGCCATTAGTGCTTGGTTTGGAGAAGCATCTTCCACCTGAAAGCTCCACTCAAAGCCTCCTTCTTCAACAGAAACAATAGCTTGTTGCTTTGGCTTCTCATTCTAGGAAGTTTTGTCAGTGTAGTTGGGTCTGGGCTGTGTTTGGCCACCATTTGTTTTAGGTTCCTTACACTCTCTGGCAAAGTGGCCCATCAGGTTATAGTTGTAACACTAGACTTTGCTTTTGTCCAGGCCAAACTTTCCACTGGTTGCATTACTTGAAAACCTCCTTCCAGTTCTCTTGTAGAACTTCTTGGCTCTGTGAGTGAGAAGAGCCATCTACTGGACTATTTCCATGTATTCCAGATCATCTGGATAGATACAATCCAGGTCTTCAAGAGTGAAAAGAGAGTTGCCACAACTTTCATCAGTAGACACAAAAGTTTGAGAAGAGATTGTCTCTTGGAATGGGCTTCCTTGAGTGTAGTTCTCCCTGGGTGTCTCTGGGAAGGTGATGAAAGGACCCTTTGGTGAATTGTCAGGGTAGCATATGAGATGATGTTGGGGTTCTATGCTATCCCTTTCAACCACGTGCAGGGCTAAACCTAATTGATTGTTGGAGTTGCCAGATGAACCTTGCATGTTCATCTCCATCTGGTAGTCACTGAGAATCCCATATAACTCTGTCAAAGTAAGAGTTTTGAGATTTTCAGTCCTCTTGATCATCACACAATAGTGTGTCCATTGCCTAGGAAGTGAGGACATGAACTTCCTTACAATGTCTCTATTCTCAAGAGGAACTCCTCCATCCACAAGGGTATCCACTATCTCAACATACCTGAAGTATTGCTGCGTCATGGTTTCACCTGTCTTAAAGGTGAAGTTTTCAAACTTCTGCTTTAGGAGATCCTTCTTGATCTCCTTGGCTTCAGAGGAGCCTTCATACATCAGTTTTAGTGCATCCCACAGCTGTTTAGCTGTTTTGCACTTCTTGAAACCTCTGTACATAGAGTTTGGAAGGGCAGTTTGAAGAGCTGTCATGGCTTTTCTGTCAATCTCTACTCTCTTCCTATCTTCATCAGAGTAGTTAGCCACATCTTTGGGGATCATACCAGCACCAGTAGCAGAAGGAGTGCTGGGTATGAAAGGTCCATTTTCAACAGACTCTCACATTCTTGAGTCTAGAGACCTGATGAAACCTTCCATTCTCATGCACCAGGTATCAAAGTCATCAAGAGTGATCAGTGGAGACTTGTTCATGGTTCCAGTTTCCATATCAGTCTTGGAAATGGCTGCCATTTGAAAAGTTTAGTATTTGTGTGTGAGAGGGATCTTAAGATGGTGTGATCTTATATCAAGAGCTTGAAAAGCTCTGATACCAATTGCAGGACCGGTGAAGGGTGGTCACTTACAACACAACAACACAAAGAGGAGATTAACCAAACTTAATCAAATCGTAAACTGGATTAACCACAAGAATGACACTAAGAACACAAGTAATAAGTAAGAGACAGAACAAGAGAACACAAGAGATTGGGTTTCAAGGATGCAGTATATTGCTTTCTCATGTTCTATTACAAGTGTTACAAAGCATAAAGAAAGATACAAGAACATGGAATACTTATACTACAACCTACAGCCGGCTATACTTTGAAAGCCAGCTGGATACAATTGACTAGACACAAACAAAATCAATTATAGAGTCAAAAGGTATATCTGCCTATTGACTTGTGACTATGACATGCCATAGCTCACATCCTAATATATTATAAAAAGGATAAAAGTACATAAAGTAGAAAGCATGGACTCAAGACCTCAATGTACAGTTACCAAAAGCATGGACTTTTCACCAACTCATGTAAGTTGGTGACTATACAGAGTTGCAACAGAAAGGTGGTCCAGCTTTATGGTAAAGTACATCAGATAAAGGCATATCTCTAAAAGTCATCGGAAGAAATCTGTCTTCATTCTTTGGCTTCGGAAGACTTTGTATTTGAAGCTTCGGAAGACTTCACTTTTGGCTTCGGAAGATATTGGTCTTGGCTTCGGAAGAGAGACTTTACATGTTTTTTAGTGCATGGACTCAAGACCTCAATGTACAGTTACCAAAAGCATGGACCTTTCACCAACTCATGTAAAACTTCCGAAGCATTTCTACTTCAGTTCTTTAGTGCATGCTTGTAGAGAGACTTTACATGTTTTTGCTGCATCAGACTCATAGGAATCCTTACAATGATCCTTTCAGGGTCTAACAATACTCCCCCTAAGGACTATACAGCCTGTGTTCTTCAAGGGTTTGATGGTGGTTGAGGTTGTGATGATTCTTCAGCGTCTTGGACTGGTGAAGGAGGTGCAACCGGTTCTGCCAATAAAGGATCCACAATTGCTTTGATCATGTTAGAGAAATCGCTTGCATCATTGATCTTTTCTTAGTTAAGGACGCGGATCTTTATCTTGCTTATTGTGTAGATGGCTTCAACAGGGAGTTGTTTCAAAGAAATGGGTTCCCAAGTGGTTAGTATAAATAACCTATCTCTATAAATCAAAAGAGATCCTTCAACATCCAGCTCAAGCTTCACAATGTTCCCTAATTAAAGAGAAGTTTTCTTTTTGTTCCTTTGTCTAGTTTTGGTATTGATCTAGTCATATCCCATCTTTAAATTCTTGATGCACTTAAGAAAGAAATACATGTCTACGTCTTCAAGCTTGTTTTTTATCTTCCTAAAGTGCCTTGTGTAGATGTAGTGAATGTACGATTCATCCAGCAATCTGACTTCAACATCCAGCTCTGCTTCTTCTTTTCCTCCCAATATTCTTTCATTCACCAATTCATATGCCTTCTCATCAAAAAACACATTGGAGATAGGCTTTGATGAGTGTGTTCCTGCTACCATCTTCTTTTACAGCAATTAAATAGGCTTTACCTTCAACTTAGGGAACACCACCTCCTCAGACTCTTTACTCTTCTTTTTCTTTTCCAAAGGGTTCTGAAAGAATCTTTCTTTTCTAATACATATTGCTTTTAGTGATTTGAACTTGTTGGTTCTCCTGAACATCTTTAGCATATCTTCAAATTCATACCTCTGTACATGGCTTGATGGTTGATCAATTCTAGGTTAGCCAGTTCTATTATATCATGAATCTCTAAGGAGTTCACCATATCAGAGTACTCTGTGAAGAATTGAACAAGCCCTGAGATCCTTTTGATCATGAACATATTCCAATCACTATCATACTTCCACGCAATAACTTTCACATTTACTTTGCCTTGAGGAGTAGATACACCCTTAATCATCTCTTAAGTGGTGAGCCCTTCTTGTAACTTCAATTGAGAAGGCTTAGCAAACCACTCAGGATTCTTATGAAGTACGGCAGCCAAAGCATCATAATCCTTTGGAGTGAGTTGGATGTCTTGGGCTGAGACCCTTGATCATGGTTTTTGACTCATAATATATTCTTCAAGCTTCTTTAACCTTTCTTTCTTTTCATTGATTAATCTTAGCATTGCAGCCCTCAGTGTGTTTGCTTTCACATTTCCAAGCTATGTTTTTGTGTAGCATTGCTCAGAGAGCAAAACCCTCATCCCCCTATCAGTCATGCTATAGGGATCTAGATACAATGATTGAGGAGCTTCAGCTTTTTTAGATTTGGTAGTGGAGGGATACACGAGTGATTTGGTTGTTTGTGCTTTTTCATATTTAGTCACAAAAGTAGGATCCAACATCTTGTTTAACTTTTCTTCCACTTCAACCATCCTCTCATAGGTCATCCCACATACTTCATCAGCATCATAACCATGATTGATCAGAAACATTGCCTTTATCATCAGATCATCAGTTTGAGCTTTCTTAACCATCTCTTGTACTAAAGTTTCAACCTTAACAGGACTTTCTTTTGTAATCGGTTCATCAGACACATAACCTCGTTATTAAATATTTGTAGACTCATCAATAATATTTAATCGAGGATTAAACACTTTAAAAGCCTTTGAGACAGAAGAATAACCTACAAAGAATCGCTCATCAAACATTGGAGCAAATTTTCCCAAATGGTCTCGAGTGTTTAATATTGATACAATACTACCAAAAGACTTAAAAATCCAATGAATTGTTTTCTATGAAATATAAGTTCATAAGGGGTCTCATAGCTTTCTTTGACAATCAAAGTTCTATTTTGTAAAAAGGACGTTATGTTGACTACTTCTGCCCAAAAGGTATTTGGCAACATAACATTGGCTAGCATAGTTCGTTCTGCTTCAATCAGTGTTCTAATTCGCCTTCGGTCCTATTATCACTTCTAATTGATTTAACTTTAAGATCAAGTTGATTTTCAATTTTGGTGATGAAATCTTTTATTAATTACAATGCTTCGTTTTTATGAATTAAGAAGAAGACCCATGCGAATCTAGAAAAGTCATCCATGATCACCAAACAATATTGTTTCTTTCCGATGCTCATAACATGAGTTGGTCCAAAAAGATCAATGTGAAGTAACTTCAATATAGAATTGTTTGTGTTGACAAGCTTTGGTTGGTGGGAAGATTTATGTTGTTTCCCTTTGAGACAAGCTGAACAATGGTCAATAAAATGAAATTTTTTTTAAGGTAAACCAATTACATGGTTTCCTTTGACCAATCTATTCATGTTTTTAAAATTGGTATATCCCAAACGTTTATGCCAAAACTGTGACTCATCAAAAGCTGCTTTTGATAGAAGACATGTTTCTTCTTTAGGTAAAGCAAAATTGAGGCTTAAGACGTAGGTATTATTCTTCCTCAGGGTCTTCAAGATAACCCATTCTTCAGGAATTTGAAATCCTGGTTTCAGAATGTAGCAAAAGGTGTTAGTGAAGTGAGTGGAATATTTTTTGTCGCAGATCTAAGACACGCTGAGCAAATTTGAATTTTAGTTGTTCACAATAGTTCACTCTATCAAAACTTAGTAACCTATTTGTCATAGATCTTTCACCTATAATTCTGCCACCCTGTGAATCTCTACCAAATGCCACAGTAGTTCATTGAATATACTTGAAGTCATGAAGGAGGGAACTGTCTCCTGTCATGTGTCAAGAGCATCCACTATCCACATACCATAGGCTATTGGACCTGTATGGAAGACCCTACAAGCACAAAAAGAACTAATTAGAATATCGAACCCAAGCCATGATGGTCTTATATTTCCCGTTCCTATCCATGACAGTAACTTCTTGATTTTTTTTTTCAAACATCATTTATGGTTTATCTCTTGAATGAAAATCATGTGGTTGTTTCATATTGTGGTTCACATTTATTTGACAATCTTCAACTCCTTTTGATCACATAAGTCATCATGAGAAGTTGAAACCCTGGATTGCTTATTGTACTATGAACTTCTAATTTTGGGTTTCACAGTTGAGATTGGTGAGATGGGCTTTGCTTTTAGGGATTCTCAAGCTTTTTTTGTTTGAAGAAACAACTAGATGTGTTGTGGTAAGTCATATCACAAGCAAAATAATATTTGATTGTTCCTGTCACAGATTGAGCAGTATTGATTGAAATAACACTCATTTGTTATGTGATTTAAAATTTAACAAATGTCACAATACATATGTTTGTCTCTTGATGCTAATCTTGAAGTTGAGGCCTTAGTAGATTTAACTAATTTTAACTGTGCCTCAGTCTTTGACTTTGGTGAGGAAGCAACATCAGTCTTTTTAGTAGTTTGTTTCACAACACTACCATTTTTTACTCTTTTAGGTTGATTTTGTTTCCTTTTGCCTTTGTTATCCTTGTTTTCTTGTTGATTTACAAGATCTTTATTGAAAATATCAATACCAACACCTTGCTTTAGTTTTTATGATTGTGAATCTGTTTTGATCTTTATCTTTTCAGTCAAAGGAGTTTTCCTTTTGTTTTTTTGAGAAACTTATTCTAATTTGATTGAATTATTAGGAGATTTGATCTCACTATCAGATTTTCTTTCAACATAATGTTTCACAGCAACTTCAACCTCCTTCTTTTTTTAAGAATTATTGGGATGAACTTCACAAATGGAACTATTGCTTTGGTTGGTCTCCTCGATTTAATGACATTTACTAATTTGTCTGAGCACTCTTTGATTTTGATGGGAAAACCTAACTTGATTTTTTCCTCAATTGTTTCAATATAAAAACTTGGTTTATTTTGAGGATTTGTTATGTGTGAAACTACTGATTTAGTTTCGATAATCTTAGATTTCAGTTTGATTAGAAAGAGTGAGTGATTCAGGCATGACAATGTAATTATCATTGTATGGAGGGGGACATGAATTATATCCTATCCCAGTCATGTCCTTAGAATTCTTTATGAATCAAGAAACTCTTGTAGCTTTGCTGAAGAAAGTTGAAACTTTTCAAGTTTACTTTGGTGGCTCATTGCTCAGCTTTGGATTGAGTTAACAATTCTGTTAACTTTTCATTTTCAGCTGCAAGAGTATACTCTTCCCCATGTAGTTTTTCAGTGTCAGCTATCTATAGATTTGTTTTTAATTTCAAAAGTCTTTATTGCATGTTTTAGCATTTCATGTTTTACTTTTTCTTCTTTGATTTTGACAGCCAATTTGTGATTATACTCACGGTATCCCTGAAGTTCATTAATGCATTTTTCAATGGAGAGATTTGATTTTACCTCAGATTGCATTAGAGTGAGGCCTTCATTTATATGAGCCATAAGAGCATGGTTTTGAAATTGAGGCTTCACTTCCTCAGCATACAAGCTCCAATCACATACTCCATCTTGTCTGATGACAAGTGCATTTATGTAGTTTGGCTGCTCTGATGAGCTTGATTAGTCAGTTGAGGCTAACTTTGGTAAGAGTGATGAAGCTGACATTGATGATGAGATTGTTATTGATTGTTTGGTTGGAAGCTTGAACAAGGTTGTTATGATGATCGACCATGAGAATTTCTTTGAAAGTTGTTGTTTCTTCTTGGTGCATTACATTCCATTGAGAACTGGCCAGTCATATCACTGTTGAAACACTTAACATTGGATTTGTCATATCCAAGTTTAGTATTTTCATTCAAAACAACTTCCTTCCCTTTTTGAAGAACATTTTAGCCTTCATAGCTATCATGCCCATTTACCGCTACAGATCCATTTCTTCTACATTATAAGGATCCATTTCTTCTAAGTCTTCTTGGATCAGATGAGCCTAAGTGAATTTTCCTACCAAGAATGCTTCAAAACTAGCAACAAAGGCATTATAAGTAGACTTTTGCTCTTCAGATCTTTGGTCAGCAAGCATGCTTGAGGGAGTGGCGATTGGTTGAGTTGATGTTGATGTTGATGTTAATTGCTTGCCTTGTGATGGAGTAGCAATGAATCCAGTTGATCTTTCTTGATCTCTAGAGGAGAGGAAGTCTTCTTCAGTGATGGATGCATTTTCCAAAGAATGAGTTTCTGATGGAAATTTATATGCCTCAATGGCTTATGGTCTACCGAGGTTCCTGCTCCTTTCATCAAGCTCAAGAGCTTCAATTTTTGCAATCAATATATCATGACTAGTGCTCTGAAGATCAAGTGTGTTCTTTAGCATGGTTACATTTTGCTTCCAACTTTCAGGAAGACTATGTAATATCTTTTTGTTTAGCTCCTTTTCCTTGTATGTGACCCTCATACTCTCCAAATCATTTACCAACTTCAAATTTATGTAGTTGCTTTGATATAGATTAACCCTTGGTGTGGTGGAAGGTTTCATATTGATTCACCAACTTATCATTGTTGATTTCAGTTACTTCACTGCTTCCTTCACATATTATTTGAATAGCATCCCATAAAACTTTTGCAGTTCCATATTTTTCAAGTATCTTCAATACAGTCATCTTGAAAGCTTGTGTGAGGATGGAGTAAGCTGTTAAGGCGCTGGATCGTTGACATCCGAGCGTGTTCTTGACGAAAGGAAAAGAAAAACCAAAAGACAAACAAGAGAACGAATGATAATACAATGGTTTCATTGATAAAACCTAATGGTTACAAACTCGTTAAACATAAAAATCACGACTTTTGACAAGGGGAGATCGAGCATGATCTCCCCTCTCATCCGGCAGCACCTAGGCCCCGAGCAAACCCTCAAAAACCTTACCTCTCTACACAATGAAACTGGTATTTATAGGCCTCAGCCCATATCAGATGCGACTGGGCCCATTCGTATGAGTGGACCATGCATATGGTTCAATCTTACGACGGGACCATGCGTATGGTTCAATCTCGTACTGGACCATACTTATGGTTCAGTCTTACGAATGGCCCAATAGCAACTATCAGTCGCATGACTAGTCCATTAGCATGGCTCAGTCGTACGACTGAGTCCCATTCGCATATGCTCCTGCGAATGACTCAGTTTCATGTGTTTACAACATATCAGGTGTATTACATTAACCCTAGACTATTCGTCAAGCGACGGACACACTATATATGACAATATATGCTCCAACAAATTCCCCCTTGGATGTTGCTTGCGAATAGTAGATAACACCTCCTACAATCTTCAGTCAATCTTTGCTCTGGTTTCCAATAGAATCAAACGAAAAACCATATTAGCCAACGTTGCTGATCTGTCAGGTTGCTACAGTATACCTGAAAATTAATTTAGGCACAATAGCTTTCGTTTAATTTGCAGAAAACCATCATAGCAGCAAGATTCCCCATTTGACTGATTTTTCAAGATAATGACATGAACAGTTTTCCATTGCTCCAATCTTCACACAGGCTAACCTGATTAACATTAACACCTGCAGAAATTCCTCCTCAAATTCAGCATATCCCAATATATAAACATTGTGCTCTCCTGGCATCTTCATACGGTGTATTGGGCAAAAAGTAGAAGGTTCCAATCCACAACTGAGAATATCAAACAAATCAGCATGCACGCAGATTCATCATCAAAAACCAACTCACATCATCACTTTCTGATTGCGTCTTCAACACTCTATACATGGATTCCCCCTAAGTATCAGAATTTTCTCTGTGCGGATAAATATAACTTGATTGGCCCATAAATAGTCAGATGCTCCTGGCTACCCCACAAAATCAGCACTGACTGCTGACATATTCTCTTCTCTCTTTCGTGTTCTAACTACATTCATCTATTCTGGAAGTCTAACGAATAATGGAGTATCCATCGAACTTATTTGACAAAAGAACCTCAGGATGAATGTGTTTTGTTCATCCTCAAATCTGTGCAAGAGGAAGTTCCAGACCTATTTTTTTGGTCTGGAACACCGTTCATTCGTATGACATGGAAGACAAATATCACATACGTGTGAATGGATGATGTGCGACTTATCATAAGACTGGTCCAGTAGCATGACTGAACATAAGACTAGTCCAGTAGCATGACTGAACATAAGACTGGTCCAGTAGGATGATTGAACATAAGACTGGTCCAGTCGCATGGTCCAGTCGTACGAATGGTCCATTAGCACGGTCCAGTCGTGCGAATGGTCCATTAGCATGGTCCAGTCGTGCGAATGGTCCATTCGCATGGTCCAGTCGTACGAATGGTCCATTAGCATGGTCCAGTCGTACGAATGGTCCATTAGCATGGTCCAGTCGTACGAATGGTCAATTAGCATGGTCCAGTCGTACGAATGGTCCATTAGCATGGTCCAGTCGCATGAGCGGATCTGCACCCAGATTTTCAGATCTGCAGCCGCCATGGCTGCCAAAAACCCTAATCTGATGAATTTTACATGAATCGAAACAAAATAGACATCATCAGATTTGCAAGGGTGATAAGAACGTGGTTCCGAGTTTGATTTTAACCATGAAACAATACACGTAACAAGATCTGAGCAAAACAAGAAGAACACAAAGTGGGTTTAACGTCAAATAACATGAAATAGATCCAGAAATCAAGAGCTCGAGTTGCTAGAATGATTGTTAGATCATTCTAGCAGTAACCGGTTCTGATACCAATTGTTAAGGCCCTGGATCGGTTGACATCCGAGCGTGTTCTTGACGAAAGGAAAAGAAAAACCAAAAGACAAACAAGAGAACAAACGATAATACAATGGTTTCATTGATAAAACCTAATGATTACAAGCTCGTTAAACATAAAAATCATGACTTTTGGCAAGGGGACATCGAGCATGATCTCCCCTCTCATCCGGCAGCACCTAGGCCCCGGGAACACCCTCAAAAGCCTTACCTCTCTACACAATGAAACTTCTATTTATAGGCCTCAGCCCATATCAGATGTGACTGGGCCCATTCGTACGAGTGGACCATGCGTATGGTTCAATCGTACGACTGGACCATGCGTATAATTCAATCATACGACTGGACCATACTTGTGGTTCAGTCTTACGAATGGCCCAATAGCATCTCTCAGTCGCACGACTGGTCCATTAGCATGGCTCAGTCGTACGACTGAGTCCCATTCGAATATGCTCCTGCGAATGACTCAGTTTCATGTGTTTACAACATATCAGGTGTATTACATTAAGCCTAAACTATTCGTCAAGCGACAGACACACTATATATGACAATATATGCTCCAAGAAATTCCCCCTTGGACGTTGCTTGCGAATAGTAGATAACACCTCTTACAATCTTCAGTCAATCTTTGCTATGGTTTCCAATAGAAAAAAACGAAAAACCATATTAGCCAACGTTGTTGATCCGTCAGGTTGCTACAGTATCCTTGAAAATGAATTTAGGCACAATAGCTTTCGTTTACTTTGCAGAACACCATCATAGCAGCAAGATTCCTCATTTGACTAATTTTTCTAGATAATGACATAAACAGTTTTCCATTGCTCCAATCTTCACACAGGCTAACCTGATTAACATTAACACCTGCAGAAATTCCCCCTCAAATTCAACATATCCCAATATATAAACATTGTGCTCTCCTGGCGTCTTCATACGGTGTATTGGGCAAAAAGTAGAAGGTTCCAATCCACAGCTGACAATCTCAAACAAATCAGCATGCACACAGATTCATCATCAGAAACCAGCTCACATCATCACTTTCTGATTGTGTCTTCAAACTCTCTATACATGGATTCCCCCTAAGTATCAGAATTCTCTCTGTGCGGATAAATATAACTTGATTGGCCCATAAATAGTCAGATGCTCCAGACTACCCCACAAAATCAACACCGACTGCTGAGATATTCTCTTCTCTCTTTCGTGTTCTAACTACATTCATCTATTCTGGAAGTCCAACGAATAATGGAGTATCCATCGAACTTATTTGACAAAAAAACCTCAGGATGAATGTGTTTTGCTCATCCTCAAATATAGAACACCGTTCATTTGTATGACATGGAAGACAAATATCACATACGTGTGAATGGATGATACGAATGATATATTCGTGCGATTGGTCATAAGACTGGTCCAGTAGCATGACTTGGACATAAGACTGGTCCAGTAGCATGACTGAACATAAGACTGGTCCAGTAGCATGACTGAACATAAGACTCGTCCAGTCGCATGGTCCAGTCATGTGAATGGTCCATTAGCATGGTCCAGTCGTACGAATGGTCCATTAGCATGGTCCAGTCGTGCGAATGGTCTATTATCCTTGGAAATTTATGGCCTTTGGGAACAACATTCAGGGAAATCACTAAACAAAAGTCTACCCTGATAGAGCTATATAGCCATATCACAACTCCCTGTTCTGTGGAGGAAAACAAGATTATGGCCTGGAAATATGATCCAGACTAGGATTGTGCAATCATCAAGAGGACATCTGGAAGAATTGAATACTTCCATGATGTAGAAGCATTACTGAGACTTCCTGAGAGAGACATTAAAGACTTGCGAAGCCTAATCATCTCCAACTATCCAATCCATCCAAGGGGGAGAGACTTTTCAGTGTCTGTGGGTAGGATGAAAACAAGGTTTATAGATGATGTTCTGAAGGAAGTTAGGAGAGAAGATGCTAAACATAAGAAAAGACTTAGATCAAACACCAACTTCTCTACTATGGTTGATGATGAATTCTTAAGGAGGGTTGGATACTCTAACAGAAAAGCAGCAACCATCAAAGTCTTAGCAGGAAATAACTACACTATTCCCATAACTGAGTGGGGATATGTTGAGAAAACATAAGAAATGGTGCTACTGAGGAATGCTGAAGGGAAGAAAGGTGAAAAGATAAGAATTTTTGACCTAGTAGAGATCAAACTCCTCCACCCCAGCTACACATCATACTTGCATGACAAATTCTTCCCAAAGCTATCAGAAGAAAGAGCAAAGAATGTTCTATGCTTATATGTGCACATGATAAAAGTGGTGGATAAATTGCATGCAAAAGAATATAAGAGAAGAAGATATGATGCTGGGCTTTTGAAAGGAGTTAACATTGAAGAAGTATTAAAACTAAGAATCACTGAGGAAGATGACCTTGAAATTGTTCACAATCAATGTATTGTGGAAACTCTAACAACGGAAGAAGACATTTTGGGACTAAGTTTTGAGACTCTTCAAAAGATATGCAGAATGGAGATCAAGTACAAATACGATGATCAAAAGGATGCAGTATCTTATTTCAACAAGAAGATGGTGTCAAGATTGAAGGAGCTTTTAGTTTTGAAGAACTGATTAGAAGTGTCTAAGCCTAAGGGGGAGTGTGGTTAGATCTAGGAACAATAGATCTAGATCATTTTGTATAGCCTTAGAACTTTAATCAATACTTGTAATGAATAATTATAATTCATTATTTTGATGTATGCATTGTGTATATAGGTTAACCCATATGTGTGTTAATTTTTGTATGATTGCAGGAACAAACATAATACTTGGTCAATTACTAAAATTGACTAAGTATAAGAAACATCTACTAATGAACATTTTGTTCTTCCGTTGATATGTCTCTTACAAGTGACTAACATCCTTAGATCCTCTACGGATGAACAATCAGCTCTAGAGTTCAAGTGAAGTGAATCAAAGAGTTAATGTGGAGACTCATGTGGATAAGCAAATACCTTCGGAAGATCAAGTACCTCAGAAGACCATGTAGCTACGGAGTCCAAACACTTGTATGTAAATAATACAAGTGTTACAAGTCAACATGTCAACAAGACAGTTATGCAAATCCCAAGAGATCCGATGTTTCCTTAACTGAAACACGTGTGTCTATAAATATGGATCCTAGGTTTTACATCAAAGGAGAACACAGACGAACACGAACACACAAGCAACAAAATGGCAAACCTAAACATCACATCAATTCAGAAAACATAAACCCTAGCAGCCGTCACATCAACATCAACACATTCGAAGCATTTATTGTTTACAACTTCCATTATTTATTCATTTGTGTCATTAATCAATTTTAATGAATACTTTTGAATCAAATACTGTTTGCTTATTAATTGTGTTCTTTTCATTGTGTTCATCATAAACATTATTATTTCTATTTGAATTTTATTTATTAAACAATTAAAAAAGGTTAATATTGATTCCGCAAACATTAACTTGATTCCATATTAACACCAATAATTCCTTATTGCGATCCTTAGATTCATAAATAACATCATACTTAGTCAGTTTTGTAAACTGACTAAGTGTAAGAACTATCTACGGATGAAAATTTTGTACTTCCGTAGATGTTCTGCTAGAACAACAATGAATTGTGCATCCGTTGATCTTCTACGGAAGAACAACTTGCTATAGATGAAGTCTCAAGTGACGGATTCCTATGAAAGACCAAATTCCTGCTAAAGGCTAAACTTCTACTGTAGAACAAAGTTTTACGGAAGACGCAAGTCCTACAGAAGACCAAAACACTTGCATGTACTTCTCGAAGTACATCAAGTCAACAAGTCAAACACTAAAGTGATGTCGTAAAGTCAACTTCTCGGACGACTTTAGTTTAGTCAGAGAACTTCACATCAAGACATTCTCTGAATAACTTTCTTACCACCATAAGAAAGTTACTGTTACCCTAATAGTAAATCCCTAAGCCTATAAATACAAGGCATAGGTGCACACTTTTATGTATCCAAGAACAAACCCTAGCAACCCTAACAACAATCATAACAATACACACCAAATCATCATTAGAATCCTAACAATCAACAATATCAATCATTCAAATATTGTTTGTTCAATTGTAACCGTTAATCAGTATTAATGAAATTTTTTTGAATTAAACGTGTTTGCTTATTTATTATGTTCATATATTTTTATATTTATCTCAATTGTTCTTCATTGATTCAGATTACAATTGTTATTTCACCATCAATCATTTAAATAACTAGTAATGATAATTCCGCGATCACTGTTCGTGCAATCTAACCTGATAATTCATGTTTTGATCCTTGGATTCACAGCAAAGACACCCATAGCTAGAAACCACTCCCTTGGACCTGATTTTGAGGAGATGTGTGTTGATGAACACCTTTACAGGGCTATGATTGGGTCTCTTATGTACCTCACAACCAGTAGGCCAGATATCATTTTTGTCACCTGCATTTGTGCAAGATATCAGGCCAACCCCAAGATGTCACACCTGGTTGCTGTCAAGAGGATTTTTGATAGCTCAAAGGTGCTCCAACACAGGCCTTTGGTATCCAAAGAATTCTGACTTCAATCTGTATGCATATATAGATAGTGACTATAGTGGCTGCAACATGACTGCAAAGTCTACATCTGGGGGATGCCAATTCCTTGGTGGAAGGATAGTCTCATGGCAATGCACTAAACAATCATATGTATCTACATCAACTACTAAAGTTGAATACATTGATGCTGCTAGTTGATGTGCTCAAGTGCTTTGAATTCAAAATCATATGTTGGACTATGGATTCAACTTCAAAAAGACTCCCATTCGCATAGACAATAACAGTGCTATCTCTATAACAGAGAATCATGTGTAGCACCCAAAGACAAAACACATCAGTATCATGTATTATTTAATTAGAGATAACTTTGAAAAGGTATTAATCAAACTAGTCAAAGTTAACACAAGTGAACAATATGCTGATTTTTTCACCAAAGCTTTTGATGAGCAAGGAATTAAATATCTTGTATCAGCTATTTGAATGATTAACCTTGAGTAGATTTTCTTAAACATAACTCATTTAATTTCTAAAACCTATGTGTCCTAAGTTGTCTATTTCATCACCTTCATAATCCCAAGTTTACTTTGGAAAAAGATCTTTTAAATAATATTACTTAAATTTTTTAAAATTTTGAACATCTTTTCTTTCGGAAGACATCAAGTTGCCTTCAGAAGAAAATTATGTCTTCAAATCAAATAACTAATTATGTAAGTTTACATTCGAAAGAAATTCTGAATTATCTTCTAAAGCTTAACTTTATTCATAAGTACTTATATGCTTTTAAAGAACAATTCTCTTCTGAAAGCAATTAAGTCTTAGAAGATTTATTCTCCTTAGAATGAAACTACCAAGTCTTGATCTCTTTCGTAACCAAAAATATCTCGGAAGCGAAAATTCTTTAAGTATTTTTCTTTCGAAGCAAAACTTTCAAAAGTCTTTGAAATATCTTCTGAAGTCATTTTGGCTTCGGAAGCTTTTATCAAAACTTTAGAAGAGAAAAATACCTTCAAAAGATTTTTGTCTTCCAAGAAAACTACCTTTTTGGGCACTTTTTCAGATGTGGGACCGACATCCGGACTTCAAAATTTATCTTTTTCGATTAACTTTGTCTCAAACCCAATTTATATATATATATATATATATATATATATATATATATATATATATATATATATATATATATATAGATATATATATATATAGATATACACACATATAGAGATATATATATAGATATACATATATACATATATATAGAGACATATATATATATATAGAGATATAGATATATATATATATATATATATATATATACACATATATATACACAGATACATACATATATATATATGTATATATATATATATATATATATATATGTATATATATACATACATAATATATATGTGTATATATATATGTGTATACATATATATATATATATATATATATATATATATATATATACACACATATATATACACATATACATATATATATATATATATACATATATATATATATGTATATATATATATATATGTATATATATACATACATAATATATATGTATATATATATATACATATATATACATATATATATATATATATACATATATATTGTCACACCCCGGGCCCAGGTAGGGTGGGACGTCACAGACTAGCAACAACATATGGTAGCGGAAACAAACCATTACAAGAGCTCAAATAAGAGAATATCACATAGCATTAAATGTTTTCAAAAGGTACCGGGGCTAGAAACAGATCAAGCCCCCAAATATATTTTACAACCAACATAGAATTAAATTGTACTTGTTCAGCAAAGATGTAAATTTGTTCAAATTGTTCATTAAGTAAAATAAACCAATGCCATGGTCGTGGGGATAAGTCTAGGTCTTCACAACAGCTAGGATCTCTTCATAAATTACCTGAAACATGCTCAAAAAGAAATTTGTGTCAACTAAAAAGTTGGTGAATTCAAGTGCTTAAAGTTTAAAAACAAAAAGGACTTAACAAATCCTCATTTGATAAAAAGGAATGAATCATAGTTTCAACATCGTGGGTGAATCATAATCAACCTTGCACTCAGTCCCGGTTGGCATCTTCTAAAGTTGTGTTTAACCGGATATTCCCGAAGGAAGAACTGAGCCCCAAACTAGTGAACCATACCTGCCCGGATGGTTCACCATAGTTTCTTAACAAAATTTGTCACATGCCACAAACGACCCCTCAGGATCTCAGTGGGGTACCCTTCCTAGAACGGAAGCCACTGTGTATGGGGGATTCCCCAAATAGATCTATCTATATAAAACAAGCGGTTCACGAAAGAATTAATGATCATGATATAAGTATCAGTAGGTAACCATAAATCCCACATACAATCACCAAGTAAAGCACATATATAGTTCATAAATAACAGAGCATGTTTCACCCTAAAACAGTAGTTGAAAGGGGGATCACTAGAACTCACCTCAGGTGTTAAGCCAAAAATAACTCTTCGCGTGCCGGGAGTGTCTCAAGTCTAGCACCCTAACATGAATATATTAAGTGATAAGCTACTGCTCTAAATTTATTTAAGGTGCAACAAGTGTGTCAAGAATTTAGTTATCGGATAAGGCTTTGATTTCGCGAGATTTTGTATAAAAAGTTTCCTTTTATGGCAGGTCATGGTTTCTTCATGTAAATTAGGATTTTTACATCATTAAGTTAAGGATATAAGGTAAATATGTTGTTCAAGTGATTATTAGTTTCATAGGAGTTGGTTATAAAGTTTGGAAAAATTTTACAGTTTAGTCTCTCAAGTTTCAAAATTGACAGTTTCTACCCTCAAGTTTGGTTTCTTGTTCTTTATGACACTTAAGACCAAAAATCAGGTTCTTAGAGTAAAATTGACTTATTATTGAGTAAGTGTTCCAAATTTCCAGAATATGGATCCGGTTTAAAACCTATGCGTTTAACGTTCCATGTTGCGGTAAAACCGGAGAGTTTTAACGGTTAATTTAGGATTTCCATAAATTTGAGTCTTGGACCAGTAGGTATCATCTTTAAGGAAATGTTTATAAGTATTAAGTCCTTTAATTGTGAAATTTTGCCTCTAATAGTTGAAAGCCTCGTTTTTACGTTTAACCCGTTAAAACGCGTTTTTAACCGTATTTGACCATTTAAAGCTTGTTTGACCAATATTTCAAATCATTTAGGTCTTTTATCACTTAACTTGCTGAAATGACATGATTTTTATAAATCTTAGCTTTAAACTCCTTTTTCTTGGATTTTTCTCAAAAACGTTGCCCGGTTGGTACCCGTTTCTAGTTAAACCGCCATTTAATTATTCTTTTGACCATTTAAATTACCCATTTACTCCAGAACAATTTATTAACCATTTTTAGGCCTGGAATACTTTTCAAGATGGTTAAACCCATGTTTTACTATTTTTAAAGTTGTTTTACCATGTTTCGGGTCCCGAAAATAACTAAAGTGGGTCTAATCTTAACATGCCTTTAATTTCCAGAGATTAACCACTTATCACACACTTAATATCCATCAAAACTTTCTGAAATCATGTCCCAAACTCACGGCTAGGTCACCCAACACAACAATGAACCATCAACTTAGTGATTTAGCCATAACCGACCATAACACATGTGTAAATCCGTACAACTTGCGTTTAAACATTACCAAAACCTCATTTAACTTTAATATCAGATTATTAGGGTGTTACAAAGTTGTTCATGAGCAGGTTGTAAACCTTGGTTGGGAGGGTTTTCAAACAAGTGCTTAAATTGTATCATTTCATGTAGGAATAAGGTTTTTAAGGGGTAACTCGTGCTATAACCACATGTTCACGATGTATATTCTTTTGTAACTTTCAAAACAGGTTATTAGGAGTCCATTAAACCATTAGCAAGAAGATTACAAGTTTTACGCCCAAAAAGAGGGTTTTCATGGTGGAAATCGGTTTCCACCTCAAGAATGACGAATATAACGTGTTAGATACCTTTTGTGAAGTTGCAAGCTCCTCAAGAACAAGATAATGGTGTCGAGTTTCTGCTACAACAAAGAGAGGAGGTGTTTTAAAAAGAGAAGTGAAGAAAACACATGAAATGACCATTTTCGGGTGACATGAAGCTTACACTTGATATTGTTCACGTTTTGGAGGGTGTAGATGGTCGTGGATAGCTCGAAACTCCTAGGACAAGGCTGGAGAATCTTGAGCAAGGCTTGAGAAGGCCGAACTAGTGAGAACAGTGTACCCAAGAGCACCCACAACTTCACCTTTGCGGTTCTTGAGCTTGGCCGAGGATGGAATGGTGTTGTTCTTCGAGTTTGGGAGCTGAAATGGTGCTCAAAACCGTGGTGTGTGTGTGTTTTCTGGAGAGAATCCGAGAGAAGAGAGTGAGAGAGTGATGGAGACTTACATGAATGAAGAGTGGAGGTTGAAGGTGGTGGTATGAAGTGGTGTAGTAGTGTGGTGATTAGGGGAGAGGGGGGGCGGCCGAGCTTGGCTGTCACACCCCAACCTTGACGGCGGAAACGTCGAGATGTGAGGGTTACGATTGTTCACAGCCACATAACGCTATTTATTAAATCCAAATATATTAATCATAAGATTCAATTGTAACATTACAAGCAAAAGTTTCAACAAAGAATACATCATGTACAAATGCTACAAATAACATGATCATCCATTTTATCTCTAGGTCCAATCCTAGATGTGATAAGCTTCAAAGAATAGAACTCATACTTGAGGTATTCCTGAAACATGTTAAAAATAAAAGGTCAACATAAAAATGTTGGTGAGCATTCCATAGTTTTTAATACATAGATTATATAAAAGATGGCAATTCAAGTCATAAGTTAGTGAATAAAGTGATTAGGGATGTTATGAACAATGCAACAATCAAACCTTGACAAAGTTTTACAAGTCTCAAATGTTTACAAGATTATACGATCAGCTAAGTGTACTTGGATCAACCAAAGCAGGCTTGTCTTGCCCATAGATCTATGACTTCGCTGGGCTAGCAATAGTTAATGATTGTACATATAACGCCATAACATGGTAACCACAAAAGTTCGACTAACCACAACTTTGCATGATGAATTGCCATAAAGATTACAAGTCTCAAATAAGTTTACAAGTGCAATGATAATAAATTAACATGTTTCACCCCAAAGTGTGAAAATAAGCAAAAAGGGGTATGGAAATACTCACATGAAATAAATAAGACCATAGTAAGAAATTAACGATGCTCCAACGATTCCTTCATACAAGATACCTAACGTATATATATATTCCAAGGTTAAGTTTAAAGGTAAAATTAATGAATAAGTGTGAACTAGGGTTTCAATTGGGAATTTGGGGTTTAAATAATTTAATAAAATAATGGATCGCTTACGTTTTAGTTTAATAAAGATGGTATAAATCAATTAACACCAGTAATAATTAAAAATGATTCAATAATTTAATTTATTGTTTTAAATAAAGATTAAGTATAATGTGTGAAGAGAGATAATTAATTAACTATTTGATAAAGAGAATTAATTAAATACTTATTTAAATGACTTTAGAATTATTTAAAATCATTTTATAAAGTTTTAAACTTTTAAAATTATTTATTATAAAACATCTTATAATACATGATTTTAGTAAAAATGAAGTATAATATATTGTTTTATAGGTTTCAAGAGTTTAAATAATAGTTTAGAGAATATCAGCTAAGTATGATATAACATGATTAAATGAATTTAAATATTTATTTAAATAATCATTTATATGATTAAACATATAAGGTATTTGTAATATGTAGGTTTGAAGTGTTTTGAAATAATCCATGTTTGGACTATAATATATTTGTAATATATAAAAGACTTAATAATGTTTTTATAGCCTTTTTATTCTTTGGAAATTTATTAAATTTATGGGTTATAAGTTTAAAAAACTTTAAAAATTAATTTATTAATTTTTGAAAAATTTTTGATAATAAGGTAATTATAATTTTAATCAAACAATATATTAAAACTTTATGTAATAAAAAACAATATATTAAAACTTTATGTAATAAAAAAAACTAAAGATAAAAGGGATGTGGGTACCCGGGGTCGAACCCGGGTCCCTTGTGTACAAGGTAACTGTTGTAACCAGTTGGGCCAGAGTTCAATCTTGTTACAAATCCGGCTGTAAATATTTAAATATATTTATTCAAATAACCCCCAATTTCTCACATGAACCCTAGAACCGTTTATCCCCAAATTGAATCCGAATTTGATGATGTAAACGTTTGTAATCATGGGGCTTTTGTTCCCCATGAAGAGACGAGTGATTAGGTGTGTTCAATTACCTGATTTGGTTGGAAAGTATGCCAGAAACGAACGAGCAATAAGCGGCAGCCGTAGGTGCACAATGGATGGGCAAACTTTAATCGTAGCCCAATTAAACTTGTGGGGAGCTTCGTGTGATGTCCTCGATACAAAGCCCCTTGTCAATTTCGAAAATTGAAACCCAGATGATTGTGTTCGAGTATGGCGTAGGTTGCAACAGAAGATGGTGATAAAATTCGAAGATTTGTTTTGTTTTAGGTGAAATTGAAGGGTGTAACCGACTGGAGATAGATAAACGACCGATTTTGTTAAGTTAATTCGATTATTATTGTGTTTTAAATGCTCAAACGGCTTGGACTTGATGGCCGACGGTTACTCGAGCTCAAACGCTCTAGTAACCGTCGTTAAACCCGATTAAATGACGAATGTTAGTTCGAATCATCTTCACATACGGCTGGGGACGGTTTTGGATCGAAAAACAAGTGAAATCAATCGTTGCCGGACTTGGCCAAAGTGCCCACCGGTGCCTCGCCGGATTTGCGGGAAGGGGAAAAGAATGGGGGCTTGGGTTTTGTGATTTACACGTTTGGTCCCTGTGGTTTAAAGAGTTAACATTCTATGCACCAAACCTTAGTATTAAAAGTTTTAGAAATGACAATTTAACATCTTAACTTAATTGCTTTAAATTTTAGTTATATTTAAAATTCCTTAATTGTTAAATAAAGTAAATGCTGTAATTACTTGTATAATTACAAGTGTTAGTCTTATTTTTAGGATTATTATTATTATTATTATTATTATTATTATTATTATTATTATTATTATTATTATTATTATTATTATTATTATTATTATTATTATTATTATTATTATTATAGTTATTAAACAAATTACATATAATAAGGAAATAAGCACGAATTGTCACACCCCAACCTTGACGGCGGAAACGTCGAGATGTGAGGGTTACGATTGTTCACAGCCACATAACGCTATTTATTAGTCCCAAATATATTATTCATAAGTTTCATTAATAACATTACAAACATATGTTTTAACAAAGAATACAACATATACAAATGTTACAAATAACATAATCATCCATTTTATTACTAGGTCCAATCCTAGATACAATAAGCTTCAAAGAGTAGAACATAAACTTGGGGTACACCTGAAACATGTTAAAAATAAAAGGTCAACATAAAAATGTTGGTGAGCATTCCATAGTTTCAATACATAAGTATATAAAAGATGGCAATTCAAGTCATAAGTTAGTGAATAAAGTGATTAGGGATGTTATGAACAATGCAACAATCAAACCTTGACAATAGTTTTACAAGTCTCAAACGTTAAAAGTATATACGATCAGCTAAGTGTACTTGGATCAACCAAGCAGGCTTGTCTTACCCATAGATCTATGACTTCGCTGGGCTAGCAATAGTTAATGATTGTACATATAACGCCATAACATGGTAACCACAAAAGTTCAACTAACCACAACTTAACATGATGAATTGCCATAAAGTTTACAAGTCTCAAATAAGTTTACAAGTGCAAAGTATAAGTTAACATGTTTCACCCCAAAGTGTGAAAATAAGAAAAAGGGGTATGAAATACTCACATTGATATAGGCATTACAAGATGATATAAAAGATTAAAAGATAATCCAACGTATCCATTACAAGGCACCTAACATATATATTACAAGGTAAAGATTAAAGTTAATAATAAGACAATCATGATTTTAAAAGTAACGTTTGGATCAGTGATAATTTATTAATTAAAACCACCATTTTAAATCCATTTTATAAGGAATAACTAAATATATATATATTAATATATATGTTTATATATATATATATGAATATATTTAAATTAGAAAAATTGCAGAAAATACTTTAGTGTCTAAAAATCATTATATTAATTATTAAAAATGATTTTTATATTAATTATAATTTTTCTGTAATTAACTTTGTAATTAAAACAGCTTAAAAAATTAAATGGAGGTGCCCGGGTTCGAACCCGGGACCTCAAGGTTGACAAGGTGGGAGTTTACCAGTAGGCTGGGCGCCTATGCCTGCCAAAGTATGGTTTTAAATTCTTATAAACCAAGGTTCATATAATTCCCAATTTCCCCAAGAACCCTAGTTTCAATTTGGATCAAATTGAACACCGAATCGCGAATGATAATGGAATCAACCTTAGGGCTTTTGTTCCCTAGATGAAATAGAGTGTGTGTATGTGTTTAATTACCCGAAAGTTGTTTGATTTCGATAGCATTGGTTGAAGAGCAGTCGCGACCACGGTTGAACATGTTCGAGATGTAAACATTGCTGGGAATCAAATTAACTTTGTATGTAGCTTCGAATGGTGATGCTAAGTAAAACCCCTCATCTAATTTTGTGTAACTGAGCTTCGAAGGTGGTTAAAGATTAAGTTGCAGGTTCGAAATAGAGGCGATGTTTGATGTTAGTGCATTGTTGTTTTGCATATGAAATTGATAGTTCTGAAAGTTGAAGGGTGCTGATTCGATGATTACCCTCAGTTATTAAAGCACTATTCGATCAGTTTCAAGTCGAATAGATTAAACTTTTAATTCGAAGTTCGGTTTCATTTGCAGAGGCTTTAACAGTAAAGATATTCGAATTGGAACAGTCCTTGAGTTCGAAACCGATGTTCCATAGTTAATAGTTGGTTTAATCGCGTTTAAGTCGCGCGTTTTGGTGATTTTGACCATCGCCGGAGCGATGGCCGGAGATGACCGGAAAGAAGGGGCGACGAGGGGGGGAAAGGTTTGGGTTCTTTTTAAAATTGACACATTTGATCCCTGAAGTTTCCAAGGGTTATCGTTTGTGTTTTAAAGCTTTGTTTTAGTTTAAATAAATTACAATATAGACCCTGAACTTTAACATGTTATTATTTTATGCCAAAGTTAGTTAAATACAAATTTTAAAATAATAACACTTATATTGTTTCAAGATTACTTTTAATATAATTATTAATATTAATCTTATTATTATGATTATTATTGTCATTTAATATTAATAATATTATTATTATTAGTGTCAATATTAGTCATTATTTTATTTAAGATTATTACACCTTAAATAACTAGTAAACATTATAACACTTATAATGTTGTTATTGTTATATTAATTTATTAATCACCAGATTAACTATTAAGCATAATAAATCCTCAAAGTTTCAAAATTTACATAAGAGGTCCTTTAAAAACTTAACAAAGTTTACTTTTAATTTTAACGAAATTAAGAGATGTCACACGAATGAACCATAAGGTTTCATAAGTAGCATAATTAGTTCTTTCAAGAAAAACAAAGTTAACTTTTAGTTAGCAAAATATACGAGATATTACAGTCTCCCCTACTTTAAGAAATTTCGTCCCGAAATTTAATCACGGGGAACTAATTTCAAGGACATGAGGAGACTTGGATTCGATTTCACGTTCGCACGTGAACTCTTGGAAGCGTTTAAATTCAACATGATTAACCATAATGCTTTGTTATGCTTAAGTTTGTTTAAGTTTCATAATTTATGATTTCATGCGTTTCTTGACAAACGATACAAGGTCATTAACTTAAAACCTTTAGCTGATAAACATTTGTATTTTAAACGGTTCAAAACAGTTGGGAAGGTTTTGTCACGAGGGAAGCACTAAGTATTAGGGTGACACGAGACCCGGAGATAAGTTCAGGATGCTTTTGGATGGAATACGAAATTCGTAAGAGCTTTTCAACAACTAATTTTTACAAGGTTCTTAGATGATCAATTCTTGTTTACTATATCGTTGAGGTTTTCAAAGTTTCATTAGTTTAACGTTGATACGAGAATCGTGTTCGTTATGATTAAGGATTCAATTTAGAATGAGAGCATCATTGTAATAGGCTTTCGGGATAAGTGTAGTTTTTAGGGAAAAATGTTTAGAAAGATTTTCAATGGTCATTAAGAGAAATGGTATAAAGAGTTAAACAAAGACACCGTTCATGATCGGATTGGAATTTAAATAATTCAGAATATCGATGATGAAGGCAATCACAAATAGCTTTCCAAGTACGGCTTACACAAGCGGTTCATCAAACTCATGAACACAGCCGTACATTGCTATAACCAGAAAGGCATGGCATAAATTTATAATAAATTTTATCTTGTACGAAAGATTGTTTTAGGAGTGTTATCATCGTGCAATTAGGTTTTGATGATAACTCAGAATGAAGATCGATAAAAAGGTTCCATAAACTAGATCAAACGTCAAATTGTAACATAAAAACGTGAGAGAAGAAATTGATTTAAAATTTAAATGTTCCAGGCTTGGAACTAGGGTTACCCTAAAGTAACAACGACCCCTTTTGAGTTCAAGATGCATACTTTAGCTTGACTGGCTGGAACACTATCGTCGATAAATCGAATAACAGTGTTCACCCTTCAAGTTATTACATGTTTCTTGTCAATTGAAGTCTTTAAACCTTGGTAAGTTTGAGATCAAGGAATGGGAATACTTACCAAGATGCGGTTATCACTCCTAGCTTGGTGGTGTATTTTCCAAAGTATGACTCCTAACTTACCAAATCAAAAAGTTCGATCCTAATTCATTGTTGAGGATCCACGGAAACAAGACGAGATAACTCACCATTAAAATAAGGGAAATCACTTCTATCTTAATGGTGAAGTTTTACAAAAACAAAATATAGCAAAATGAAATTCTTCAGCAAAATCCAGAATTCACTCCTACTTTGATGAGGTCGTTCTATTTGAGAAAATCCATTCTATAGAAATGAAATTATCATCAAGGTATGGAATTCACGCCTATCTTGATTATTAAGCTTCAGATTAACAAGAAAGCAATCGAGGATTGACATTTGTCACCAAAGTACGGGTTTTAATCCTATTTTAGTGAGATCATGTCACTCGTGAAATGCAAGTTCCAAGAAAATAATTGAAGTTAGTTCTCAAGATAAAGAAATCACCCCGATCAAGAGGATGAAATTACATAACACACAATTGGAAACCATTTATCGAAACGAATGAAGAATTATCATCAAGTAAGGGAATCACCCCTGTTTTGATGAGATAGAATCATTTAGGAGATACGAGTGTCCTTAGTCATAGGTTGACTTGCAACTCTTGCATCTCCCACGGTACAAACGGTACAAAGTTTGACTTAACAACGAAAGGAAAAGAATATCAATTAGAAATTCGGAAAATTTCAAGTTACATCAATGTAACAAAAGGGAAAATCATACTTACAAGATTTAAGGTCAAAGTTCGAGAAAACAAAATTAGGTATGATGATGTTCAAGTCTTGAATAGTTTAAATCAGGAAGACGAAATAAATGACAAAAATGATTCAACACCACAATGAGATGTGAACATTCAATTTGCATTCGAAAGGAAATACGTGGACTTCTCAAGATATGAGGTCAACCATAACCTTATTGAAGGCACGCTTACCTATAAGCGGTCACCCATCTCAAGGGTTTCATGTTAATTAAACGGATCCAACGGTCGAATCAGTTTACTATTTTCACCTTGCCTAGACATAGTATCCCGAGATGTAGGAATTCCACCTTAAGGCATCGCATGACTTCAATTATGGGACACATTTTTAAGAAGATCTGAAAATCATAAGTATCGATTTAGAGTTTTGAAGACCATTCGGTTCAGATTCCCAATATCTTTGGATATATTAGGAGTCATGTACATGTTGGTCAAGGTATAGAAATAGTTACATAAAACGCCCAACGTGTAACGATGTTTAAACGTAGGAGTTGAAATGTAAGATGGGTTCAATATCAACAGGAACATTCTGTGCGATAAGAATGAGAAGATATTAAAACTTTGTTGATAAACCAGTTCATGGAATCAAGGATTTTTAAGATACAAGAGGATGGTCCCATTTGGTAACGCATTACCATTTGGAATCATTGACACGTCAAGGTAAATTGACGCATTTGCCTTAGAGACTTGTGTATGTTGCCCATAGTTTATCACTCATCCCAGAAATCCCCAGGTAAGCATAACTAGTCTCGCAATGAGATTTATATGATATGCTTGCCTTAGCCCGAAGGCCTTTTGCCAGGAAATCCAGAATACATGTGTCTATGTGTCACGCAAATTTCTTTAGTTCATAGAATCAAAACCTTGATGAGAATTTCATAGTTTGGACATATAGTCTAAGGAATTAAACTCATGATGATAAGTGTAGATTCCACATGTTGTCGAGGATAAGTTTAGAAAGTTCATGTTCGGGGAGAGTCAAAGAGTTAAAGTTAAGTTTAGGGAGACAAGTAACCAAGGTAATTAATTATAAGGCACACCTATCTAAGGTCATCATATTGCACAAAAGGCATCCCTAAGTAAATAGCATCATGTGACATGCAACAATAAGTAAACACAAGTTTATAAGGTTCTTTCTATGAGGTTAATGCAACTATAGTCTTGGTCACCATTTCTAATAACCTAAATACCTATAGTTATGGGCTCTGATACCAATCTGTCACACCCCAACCTTGACGGCGGAAACTTCGAGATGTGAGGGTTACGATTGTTCACAGCCACATAACGCTATTTATTAAATCCAAATATATTAATCATAAGATTCAATTGTAACATTACAAGCAAAAGTTTTAACAAAGAATACATCATGTAAAAATGCTACAAATAACATGATTATCCATTTTATCTCTAGGTCCAATCCTAGATGTGATAAGCTTCAAAGAGTAGAACTCATACTTGAGGTATTCCTGAAACATGTTAAAAATAAAATGTCAACATAAAAATGTTGGTGAGCATTCCATAGTTTTAAATACATAGATTATATAAAAGATGTCAATTCAAGTCATAAGTTAGTGAATAAAGTGATTAGGGATGTTATGAACAATGCAACAATCAAACCTCGACAAAGTTTTACAAGTCTCAAACGTTTACAAGATTATACGATCAGCTAAGTGTACTTGGATCAACCAAAGCAGGCTTGTCTTGCCCATAGATCTATGACTTCGCTGGGCTAGCAATAGTTAATGATTGTACATATAACGCCATAACATGGTAACCACAAAAGTTCAACTAACCACAACTTTGCATGATGAATTGCCATAAAGATTACAAGTCTCAAATAAGTTTACAAGTGCAATGATAATAAATTAACATGTTTCACCCCAAAGTGTGAAAATAAGCAAAAAGGGGTATGGAAATACTCACATGAAATAAATAAGACGGTAGTAAGAAATTAACGATGCTCCAACGATTCCTTCATACAAGATACCTAACGTATATATATATTCCAAGGTTAAGTTTAAAGGTAAAATTAATGAATAAGTGTGAACTAGGGTTTCAATTCGGAATTTGGGGTTTAAATAATTAAATAAAATAATGGATCGCTTACGTTTTAGTTTAATAAAGATGGTATAAATCAATTAACATCAGTAATAATTAAAAATGATTCAATAATTTAGTTTATTGTTTTAAATAAAGATTAAGTATAATGTTTGAAGAGAGATAATTAATTAACTATTTGATAAAGAGAATTAATTAAATACTTATTTAAATGACTTTAGAATTATTTAAAATCATTTTATAAAGTTTTGAACTTTTAAAATTATTTATTATAAAACATCTTATAATACATGATTTTAATAAAAATGAAGTATAATCTATTGTTTTATAGGTTTCAAGAGTTTAAATAAAAGTTTAGAGAATATCAGCTAAATATGATATAACATGATTAAATGAATTTAAATATTTATTTAAATAATCATTTATATGATTAAACATATAAGGTATTTGTAATATGTAGGTTTGAAGTGTTTTGAAATAATCCAAGTTTGGACTATAATATATTTGTAATATATAAAAGACTTAATAATGTTTTTATAGCCTTTTTATTCTTTAGAAATTTATTAAATTTATGGGTTATAAGTTTATAAAACCTTTTAAAAATTATTTTATTAATTTTCGAAATATTTTTGTTAATAAGGTAATTATAATTTTAATCAAACAATATATTAAAACTTTATGTAATTAAAAAAACTAAAGATAAAAGGGATGTGGGTACCCGGGGTCGAACCCGGGTCCCTTGTGTACAAGGTAACTGTTGTAACCAGTTGGGCCAGAGCTACATCTTGTTACAAATCCGGCTGTAAATATTTAAATATATTTATTCAAATAACCCCCAATTTCTCATGAACCCTAGAACTGTTTATCCCCAAATTGAATCCGAATTTGATGATGTAAACGTCTGTAATCATGGGGCTTTTGTTCCCCATGAAGAGACTAGTGATTAGGTGTGTTCAATTACCCGATTTGGTTGGAAAGTATGCCAGAAACGAACGAGGAACAAGCGGCCGCCGTAGGTGCACCATGGATGGGCAAACTTCAATCGTAGCCCAATTAAACTTGTGGGGAGCTTCGTGTGATGTCCTCGATACAAAGCCCCTTGTCAATTTCGAAAATTGAAACCCAGATGATTGTGTTCGAGTATGGCGTAGGTTGCAACAGAAGATGGTGATAAAATTCGAAGATTTGTTTTGTTTTAGGTGAAATTGAAGGGTGTAACCGACTGGAGATAGATAAACGACCGATTTTGTTAAGTTAATTCGATTATTATTGTGTTTTAAATGCTCAAACGTCTTGGACTTGATGGCCGACGGTTACTCGAGCTCAAACACTCTAGTAACCATCGTTAAACCCGATTAAATGACGAATGTTAGTTCGAATCATCTTCACATACGGCTGGGGACGGTTTTGGATCGAAAAACAAGTGAAATCAATCGTTGCCAGACTTGGCCGGAGTGCCCACCGGCGCCTCGCCGGATTTGCGGGAAGGGGAAAAGAATGGGGGGTTGGGTTTTGTGATTTACATGTTTGGTCCCTGTGGTTTAAACAGTTAACATTCTATGCACCAAACCTTAACATTAAAAGTTTTAGAAATGACAATTTAACATATTAACTTAATTGCTTTAAATTTTAGTTATATTTAAAATTCCTTAATTGTTAAATAAAGTAAATGCTGTAATTACTTGTATAATTACAAGTGTTAGTCTTATTTTTAGGATTATTATTATTATTATTATTATTATTATTATTATTATTATTATTATTATTATTATTATTATTATTATTATTATTATAGTTATTAAACAAATTACATACAATAAGGAAATAAGCATGAATGAACCATAAGGTTTCATAAGTAGCATAATTAGTTCTTTCAAGAAAAACAAAGTTAACTTTTAGTTAACAAAATATACGAGATGTTACATTGGCATTATGTGGGGGTTTTAAATTTAAATTTTTAATCTAAAAATAATTGTTAAGTGGTATTATTTTGTAGTATTGGGTAGTATTTTTGGTGGTAAAATTTAGTTAGTTGATGTCTCATGTGCATGATGCATGCATTTAGCCAAAAATTTTAGTGTGTAGGCACACACTTTAATTGTTTCAATAATAATTGGGTTTTGTAGTAGAGGTGACTAATTGACTTTCCCAGAACACCAAGTTTTTAAAAAAAGGTAAAACTTAAATTAACTAAAAATCAATAAAATCACATGAAGTCATAAAATGGAACAATTAGCAAAAGATGATTCCAAATTCACTGATAGGGTTAGATTGTTTCTAATATTAGTACTCATAAGACGGGTAATGATGCAAGTAGATTAGGGTTAGAATAACGACCTGGAGGCCGGTTGTCACATTCTCCCACCGTTTACGATATTTCGTCCCGAAATTTTAGCTTCGATTAGAATCTGAATGGGTGGGTTTGAAGAGGTGTGGATAATTCTTCCTCATCTCATCTTCACGTTCCCAAGTGAATTCAGGTCATCGCCTTGAGTTCCATCTAACCTTGACCTTGGGTATTCGGCTCCGCCTGAGTTGCTTGACCAAGCGGTCCGTGATCTCCATGGGCTCTTCCATGAAGTTTAGCTTGTCATTGATTCTTGCTTCTTTCAACGGTAGCTCCAGGGTTTTGTCTACCATGCACTTCTTCAAGTTCGACATATGAAAGGTGTCGTGTATGTGGCTCAACCTCTGGGGTAGTTTCAATTTGTAAGCCACTGGGCCAATTCTTGCCAGTATTTCGAATGGTCCAATGTATCTCGGGCTTAATTTTCGTCTCTTTCCGAACCTCACGGTTCCCTTCCATGGTGCTACCTTTAGCATTACTTTGTCACCCACTTGAAACTCTAAAGGTTTGCGTCTCCTATCAGCGTACTTCTTCTGTCGGTCTCTGGCTGCCCTTAGTCGTTCCTTAATTTTAAAAATCTTGTCAGTGGTCTCCAATACGATGTCGGGTCCCATTACTTGGCCATCACCGATCTCATTCCAGCTAAATGGTGATCGACATTTCCTGCCGTATAGAGCCTCATACGGAGCTGCTTTGATACTTTCGTGGTAACTATTATTATAGGGTAGTTCCACCAAAGGGAGATGGTTGTCCCAGTTTCCGCCAAAGTCAATCACGCAAGCTCTTAACATATCTTCCAACGTTTGAATTGTCCTTTCACTCTGACGGTCGGTTGGTGGGTGGTACGCGGTGCTTAGATCCATATGGGTTCCTAAAGCCTGCTGGAATGATTTCCAGAAACGTGAAGTGAAACGGCTATCACGGTCGGAGATGATCGACAAAGGCACTCCATGCCTCGTTACTATCTCGTCGACATATAGTTGGGCCAATTTCGTCAAGTCGTAGTCTTCTCTAATTGGTAAAAAGTGAGCTGATTTCGTTAGCCTATCTACTATCACCCAAATAGCATCATGGCCTCTAAACGTTCTGGGTAACTTTGTAACAAAATCCATCGTGACGTTATCCCATTTCCATTCTGGGAGTTCGGGTTGTTGTAACGTTCCTGACGGTTTTTGGTTTTCAGCTTTTATCATGGCACAGGTTAGACATTTCCCAACATAAATAGCGATTGATTTCTTGATTCCAGGCCACCAGAAAAGTGCCTTTAGATCCTGGTACATCTTATCACTTCCAGGGTGAACCGAATACCTAGACTTGTGTGCTTCGTCGAGGATTACTTCTCGAATTCCTTCGTGCTTCGGCACCCATGTTCTCCCTTCGTACTTGTATGTACCATCATCCCCTGTCTCAATTCGGCATTCCATTCCGGTTAACCCTTCTTCTTTTAACCTTTCTTCCTTTAATGCTTCGTTTTGAGCTTCTTTCAATTTTGCGATAAGGTTGGTATACACACTTATCCTTAAGCCTCGTACACGAAGAGGCTTTTCTCTCTCCTTTCTGCTCAACGCATCTGCCACAACATTAGCCTCACCGGGATGGTAGCAGATTTCGCACTCGTAGTCGTTTAACAGCTCGACCCATCTTCTCTGACGCATGTTGAGCATCTTTTGGTGAAGAATGTGTTGCAGACTTCTGTGGTCAGTGTAGATGATGCACTTTGTGCCATAGAGGTAGTGCCTCCACATTTTGAGGGCAAACACCACGACACCCAATTCTAGGTCGTGCGTCGTATAGTTCTTCTCATGATCGTTCAGCAGTCTAGATGCATAAGCAATCACCTTATTGTGTTGCATCAATACACATCCTAGTCCTTGACGCGAAGCGTCACAATAGACGACGAAGTCTTTTACTCCTTCTGGAAGAGCAAGGATAGGTGCACTGCACAACTTCTCCTTATGCGTTTCAAACGCCTCATCCTGCTCTCGTTCCCACACAAAGGATGTGTTCTTCTTAGTTAGTGCGGTCAAGGGTTGCACTATGCGCGAGAAGTCCTTTATAAACCGTCGATAGTATCCGTCCAGCCCTAAGAATTGTCTTATCTCCGTGGGAGTTTCAGGAATCTTCCAATTCTTTATAGCCTCAATCTTTGAAGGGTCGACTTGAATCCCATTCTCATTCACTACATGCCCTAAGAATTGAATCTTACGCATCCAGAATTCGCATTTAGAGAACTTGGCATATAGTTGCTTATTCTTGAGTAATTCAAGAATTAGCCTGAGATGTTTCTCGTGCTCGTCCTTACTACAGGAGTAGATCAGTATGTCGTTGATAAACACGATTACAAACTTGTCGAGATAAGGGCGGCAAACGCGGTTCATGAGGTCCATGAACGCTGCTGGTGCATTAGTCAGTCCAAAAGGCATGACTAAATACTCATAGTGTCCATACCTATTTCGGAAGGCCGTTTTGGGTATGTCCTCTTCCCTTATCTTTAGTTGGTGGTAACCTGACCTCAAATCTATTTTGGAGAAATAACTTGCTCCTTGTAGTTGATCAAATAGGTCATCTATTCTCGAAAGAGGGTAACGGTTCTTTATGGTCGGCTTGTTCAGTTCTCTATAATCAATGCACATTCGCAGGGTTCCGTCTTTCTTTTTCACAAACAGTACCGGGGCACCCCATGGAGAGACACTCGGACGTATGAATCCCTTGTCCAGTAGTTCTTAAAACTGTGCCACCAGTTCCTTCATCTCAGGTGGGGCGAGTCGGTACGGTGCCTTGGCTACTGGTGCAGCACCAGGCAGCAAATCTATCTGGAATTCAACATGTCGGTTCGGGGGAAGTCCCGGTAGGTCTTCCGGAAACACTTCTGGGTATTCAGAAACCACGGGAATATCTTCAATCTTCTTCTCCTTTTGGGTCTTCATCACATAAACTATGAAAGCTGGGCATCCCTTCATTAAGCTCTTGGTAGCTTTTAAGTGGGATACCATGGGGTATAGGGTGTTTCTCCTTTCGCCTTGTACCACTAGCACTTCTTTGTCGCTCAACAGTATCTTGAGTAGATGCTAATCACATACGATTTCGACTCTATGCTTAGCTAGCCAGTCCATACCAACAACCACATCAAATCCTCCTAACCTAATGGGTATCAGGTTTATCCTAAATATATTTCCCTTTAGATTCAGCGAGCATTCCCTGATGACTTCGTTAGTTTCTAAAATGTTACCGTCAGCTAATTCTACGGTAAACGTATCGGTCAAGGCACACGCATCTAAGTCAATCAAAGGCCTAAAAGTACTAGAGACAAAACTAGTAGTCGCTCTAGTATCGAACATAACAATAGCAGGATGATTGTTTACAAGAAACGTACCGTTAACCACATCAGGTTCCCTACGAGCTCCAGCAGGGTCCATAACGAATGCTCTTCCCTTTGGCTTGTTGTGCTTGGCATCCTTGTCTCTACCCAGCTTAGGACACTTGTTCCTCATGTGCCCTGGATCTCCACATTCATAGCATTGTTTTCCTGGTGCGTAAGTGCAGTCCTTGATTAAATGACCTGTTCTCTTGCATCTGAAACAGGGCATCGGGTTACATTCCCCTTGATGGTTTAGTTTGCACTTGTTGCAAAACGGGCTTGTCCACGAGTACAGTCTCCGGGTCTTGCTTCCCTGATCATCGCGCCTCGCACCTTCAGAACTCTTTCTACCTGACCCGCTACTACTTCCAACCACTCTCTTTACTTCAAACCACTTTCTTTTCTCACCAACAAACTACCTCTTCTCATCAGCCCTTGCTTGCTCAGTCCATCCAACCCTAACTAGGTCATCAATCAAACTGCTGGTAAGGTCAACCGCAACTTGTAGGGTTGAAGGCTGGGAGGAACGGACCATTCCCCTAACTCTTGGGTGTAGCCCCCAGATGAATCGTGCTACACCTTTAGATTCAGGTGTCACCAGATGGGGAACAAGTCGGGATAGGGCTAAGAAACGATTGATATATTCCGTGTAGTTGGGACCTTTCATTTCCAGACTTAGGAATTCTGTCTCCAGCTTCTCGAGTTGATTGATGGGGCAATACTTGCTGGTCATCAGTTCCCTGAATTTGGTCCAACTCATCTGGTTAGCCACATTTCTTCCACGGGTTTGAGTAATCGACTTCCACCATTCAAGAACTGATCCCTTCAGGGATTGTGATACGAACCTCACCATATGATCCATCTTGCACTCGCTAATGTCCAAGACAGCTTCCATTTCGTCAATCCATCTGTAAGTCTCTATAGCACCCTCGGTGCCGTAGAAGTCCTTGGGCTTACATGCCATGAAGGTCTTATAGGAGCATCCGTTCTTTAACGCCTCGGCTTCCTCGCCGTGGCCCTCATCGTTCCCTGGCCGATCATTACCATTAGCATCATCCCGATCAGCATTGATTTGAGGGATAATGGTCGGGATGGCGTTAGCCAGTTGCTGAGCTACGAGGTTAGCAATTCTGTCATCGCTTTCTTGATTAACATTTTCCCTGTGGGGAGTCCCTGGTGGAGTAGGTTGGTTTCCAGTTTGTCTGGCTTCCTCACGGCGGCCCCTAGTGGCTCCTCGCCGTCCAAATCGTGTTCCTCTGCGAGTCGGCATTCTGATAGTATCACAAATAGATTCGTTTAGCATCTCAAAATTTGTTTCGAATAGCTTATGCATCATTACCCTATTACACCATGCCTCGGGAAGAGGGATCATGACGTGCACATATATATATATATATATATATATATATATATATATATATATATATATATATATATATATATATATATATATATACAACCATTAAGAAATTCTTACAAGGTCCAATTCAATGCATACCATAACAGTTAGACAATCAATCAGAAAGGGGCACGGACCAATTACAAAGCACGACAGAACATATTGCAATTCAATTTAAATAGTCCACTAACCTAGCATCCAAATAAACAGTTCATAGATAAATAGAGATAGTAGTATCATCTAGCAAAGTTGAATCAGAGTCAAGCTCTTACAAATTGGAAGGTGCCATCATCCCCATGATAATAATAATAATAGTATCAAATAATAATTCAAATTGTTTCCTTCGACTGTCTAAAGACAGATAACCGCTGCTTACCCCTGCTCTCACATCCACTTTTTGTTCAGCCATCCAAACCATCCTGAGCTCTTCTTTCTCTGCTTCTGTTACAAACGCTGCACTCCATGCGTAGCCATCATAGCCTGGAATTGAGCAGACTGGGAGGTCCGGGTGGCGTGCTGAAGAGTCAACTCGTGACGACAAACGGTCTTCAAGATTTCATCCAGTGTCGCATCAGAGGGTCCTACGTCGCTTGCCTGGCGGCTTGACTGGGAGTACCTATCACCAGCCAGTACGCTAGGGCCGTCATACATGTTGTGTCTTCGTGGCATCAGGTGTTCATCACGTGGGTCAAACAGCGGAGGTGCCGGTGTCGGAATCCTAACAGGCGGTGGAGGAGGAGGAGGCATCCTAAAGGAGACTGAGGATCCTGGCCTAACACTCATGCGTGGATGGGTGACAACACATGCACCCCTATTCCCTATAGGTGGGATGGGTGAGTGGGTAGAAGCAGCTACGTGAGGAGAGTGGGAACGCGTCCGGCTCCTGGAAGGTGATGTGGAGGAAGAGTCCTCAGAAGCTTCAGTGTCATCAGACGTGATGGATATCCATTCTGGATGTCCGCATCTCCGGAGGTACGCCTCATACTCAGTATGAGGCTTCGCCCTTCTTAGGGTCCCAGTAGGAGTGGTCTCAGTATCAGGGTGAGCAGGCGCCTTACCTTTATCAGCCATAGTCGTTGTGTCCTGTAAGAAATACATCATGAGTAATTTGGTTTCTCATAGCTCATGATTATAATAATAGTACTAGTAATAGTAGTGATGGCAGTAGCATCTGTTATTCCAACATATCATCGTTCGTGTTACCCAATTCAATAGTCTCTTTAAATAGTATCGGATAACATAGTTCATCATAATAATCATTTAAATCCCTTTTTTAAAATAAGTTTCGAAATCATCAACGTTAATCAGAAAAAGTCCAACCATAACCTAAAGGTCCGTCATGGAAATTACGCGTCCGGTAAATTCATGATTACGTTGATCAAGTGTAATCATCAATTTACCCAACCCGATCATCCCATCACTTCCCACAAGGACAGTCCTAGGGTAATAGGGTTGTAGCCTAGGGTCTACTATGGTATTTATCACTTCTCTACAACCTTTGGCTCTGATACCAATCTGTCACACCCCGGGCCCAGGTAGGGTGGGACGTCACAGAATAGCAACAACATATGGCAGCGGAAACAAACCATTACAAGAGCTCAAAGGAGAGAATATCACATGGCATTAAAAGTTTTCAAAAGGTACCGGGGCTAGAAACAGATCAAGCCCCCAAATAAGTTTTACAACCAACATAGAAATAAATTGTACTTGTTCAGCAAAGATGTAAAATTGTTCAAAGTGTTCTTTAAGTAAAATAAACCAATGCCATGGTCGTGGGGATAAGTCTAGGTCTTCACAACAGCTAGGATCTCTTCATAAATTACCTGAAACATGCTCAAAAAGAAATTTGTGTCAACTAAAAAGTTCGTGAATTCAAGTGCTTAAAGTTTAAAAACAAAAAGGACTTAACAAATCCTCATTTGATAAAAAGGAATGAATCATAGTTTCAACATCGTGGGAGAATCATAATCAACCCTGCACTAAGTCCCGGTTGGCCTCTTCTAAAGTTGTGTTTAACCGGATATTCTCGAAGGAAGAACTGAGCCCCAAAATAGTGAACCATACCTGCCCGGATGGTTCACCATAGTTTCTTAACAAAACTTGTCAAATGCCACAAACGACCCCTTAGGATCTCAGTGGGGTACCCTTCCTAGAACGGAAGCCACTGTGCGTGGGGTTTGCCCAAATAGATCTATCCATATAAAACAAGCGGTTCACGAAAGAATTAATGATCATGATATAAGTATCAGCAGGTAACCATAAATCCCACATACAATCACCAAGTAAAGCAAAAATATAGTTCATAAATAATAGAGCATGTTTCACCCCAAAACAGTAGTAAAAAGGGGGATCACTAGAACTCACCTCAGGTGTTAAGCCAAAAATAACTCTTCGCGTGCCGGGAGTGTCTCAAGTCTAGCACCCTAACATGAATATATTAAGTGATAAGCTACTGCTCTAAACTTATTTAAGGTGCAACAAGCGTGTCAAGAATTTAGTTATCGGATAAGGCTTTGATTTTGCGAGGGTTTGTATAAAAAGTTTCCTTTTATGGCAGGTCATGGTTTCTTCATGTAAATTAGGATTTTTACATCATTAAGTTAAGGATATAAGGTAAATATGTTGTTCAAGTGATTATTAGTTTCATAGGAGTCGGTTATAAAGTTTGGTAAAATTTTACAGTTTAGTCCCTCATGTTTCAAAATTGACAGTTTCTACCCTCAAGTTTGGTTTCTTGTTCTTTATGACACTTAAGACCAAAAATCAGGTTCTTAGAGTAAAATTGACTTATTATTGATTAAGTGTTCCAAATTTCAAGAATATGGATCCGGTTTAAAACCTATGCGTTTAACGTTCCCGGTTGCGGTAAAACCGGAGAGTTTTAACGGTTAATTTAGGATTTCCATAAATTTGAGTCTTGGACCAGTAGGTATCATCTTTAAGGAAATTTTATAAGTTTTAAATCCTTTAATTGTGAAATTTTGCCTCTAATAGTTGAAAGCCTCGTTTTTACGTTTAACCCGTTAAAACGCGTTTTTAACCGTATTTGACCATTTAAAGCTTGTTTGACCAATATTTCAAATCCTTTAGCTCTTTTATCACTTTACTTTATGAAATGACATGATTTTTATAAATCTTAGATTTAAACTCCTTTTTCTTGGATTTTTCTCAAAAACGTTGCCTGGTTGGTACCCGTTTCTAGTTAAAACGCCATTTAATTATTCTTTTGACCATTTAAATTACCCATTGACTCCAAAAAACTTTATTAACCATTTTTAAGCCTGGAATACTTTTCAAGATGGTTAAACCCATGTTTTACTATTTTTAAAGTTGTTTTACCATGTTTCGGGTCCCGAAAATAACTAAAGTGGGTCTAATCTTAACATGTCTTTAATTTCCTGAGATTAACCACTTATCAAACACTTAATATCCATCAAAACGTTCTGAAATCATGTCCCAAACTCACGGCTAGGTCACCCAACACAACAATGAACCATCAACTTAGTGATTTAGCCATAACCGACCATAACACATGTGTAAATCCGTACAACTTGCGTTTAAACATTACCAAAACCTCATTAAATGTTAATATCAGATTATTAGGGTGTTACAAAGTCGTTCATGAGAAGTTTGTAAACCTTGGTTGGGAGGGTTTTCAAACAAGTGCTTAAATTGTATCATTTCATGTAGGAAGAAGGTTTTTAAGGGGTAACTCGTGCTATAACCACATGTTCACGGTGTATATTCTTTTGTAACTTTCAAAACAGGTTATTAGGAGTCCATTAAACCATTAGCAAGCAGATTACAAGTTTTGCTTTCAAGGGTTAC